>LR812531.1:40495161-40580161 GCA_903798195.1 Danio kyathit | reverse complement strand
CCAACCTCTGGTCTTAACTGGGATGTAGAGGAGACCTTTAAATACTATAAGTTTGCATCTTGGCAATTCAGATTTGCTCACAGCCTGTGGAGTGAAAAAGTCCCGCCCTGTTGCTTCAATCCTTGTACATGTCCAGCAGAGCGACTCTCGTCTCAGAGTGAAACTCGCCGCACTTCCAGAACAGCCGAACACGACTGAGGTTAAGACTCTGACGGACAAAGCACCCGACCCCGCAGTTAATTGGCAGATGAAACAGATAGAGTGCATAGGGGGTTTGAAGTGCATGTGTGGGATTAACCTTTCAAAAAGGGTAAAACCACCAGAATTCAGACAAAACCACAGAGATCTATTCTGGGTGTTGTAGGATTAAAAAAAAAAGCCAACTAAAAGGAAGGAGGTTCATAATAGAGTAAGAGGACCATGCTAGTCTCCTTTTCACAAATTTCAATTTGCCAATGTTCCCCGCTTTAGACACGGTGGCATCTGAAGCCATTTCCTTTGAACAAATGATAGTAATTTCCACAGCAACCATGGCCCAAATCCATCTGATGCAGGCCTTTCAAGGGCTTTGTCACCCCTTGGAAGTCATTAATGGAGGCAAGATTAGTTTTTTTCCACCCCAGAAATAGGGAGGAGAGAAAGAGAGAAATGGACATGGCTTGGCAAAGCAACCCATGCTCTCACAATCCCATCAATCCCACTATGCCATTGGTAAGGTTATGTTCAGGAAATGTTTTGCATAATGTTTTTTCTAGAATGTTAAGAGCCAGGTTGGTCCTATGGTCTAAATAGTCTATTTACTCTCTTTTCATCTCCAGCTTTCATTGTTTTTCATTGTTACACAGAATTGGAATGGTATACCATTATTTACCATATAAGAGAGGAAAAGAGTTGTTTAGAAAGTGTTTAGGAAAAATAGGGGGATGAAGACAGCTAGTCTTTGCTTTTCTCTGTGCAACAGTTACTGCTTTAACTTGAAACAATTTTCATTTACTGTCCAATATTCCGGTTGCTCACTGAAGCTAAGCAGGGCTGAGCCTGGTTAGTACTAGGATGGGAGACCACATGGGAAAGCTAGGTTGCTATTGGAAGTGGTGTTAGTGAGGCCAGCAGGGGGCGCTCAACCTGTGTGAGTTCTAATGCCCCAGTAAAAGTAAAGGGAACACCATACTGTAAGTGGGCGCCATCTTTCGGATGAGATGTTAAACTAAGGTCCTGACTCTCTGTGGGCCTTAAAAATCCCATGGTACTCCTTAGAGCTGTAATCGGGCCATAAAAGTTTGGTCTGGTATGGCCCGAGCCCGACAGAATTGGGCCCAAACCCGACAAGTACATTTTGATTAACAGCTTTTTAAAATCCCGAACCTGTTTATAGCCCGACATTATTCAAATGTGCACATGCACACAGCTCTTTTGCCTTTTTTAAGAATGAGTCGTTTATATGTGTTTTAACATAATTTATTCATAACAAACGTAGGCTATAGGCCACTTGGAAGTTGAAACAAAGAAATAAAGTATGTCCTCTGTAACATCGTAACATCTCAGCACTCTAAACAGGCCTAGGTACATACACTTAGCCATTAAATTGGCCAACACACCAATAAAATAAGTCTTTCTTAACAAATTAAATTAAAATAAATTCTAAATTATGACGGGTATTTGGCAATAACGAAATTAAGATAAAGGCTCTGCAGGATTTGTTTCGCCACTTCTCTTCACTATCTGGCCTTAAGGCGACGATGAAGCTGAATAATAAAATAATAATGCCAACATTAGCCTATATACTCTGTCTACATTATGCATTTATGGTTTAATTTATATTTAGTTATAAATTGAAAATCCTTTACTCACGAAGATTAGGCTACATGTTTTTGTGGAGGAACATTATTGAATCCACTGTAAATGGCTTTAACGCAGTCCTGCACTGAACACCCTTTCACTGCTGCTACTGGCCGGGATGCATACTGATCTGGCTAATTTTGCAAGTTTTGGGTAGGATTATTTGTTCATCTTCTACCAGCCAAGAACATCAATTTCATTTTCCATGACAGTGGTTTCAATGTGTCGAGTGACCTCGTCATCTTCCCTGTCAGCTTGCTGTACATGCTGTACATTGCTGTTTAGCGCTCTATCGTAATACGCAGTGTATGAGTGACCACCGAAATACCTTGGCGGCTAGAATGACCGTTCTTTTTGAACTAACGGCTGGCCTGACTGCAGTCAAAATTCGCTCTTTTTGACTTCTCCGTCATCATTTGTTTCCCCTTTGCAGGGAGGAATTTTAATGTTGTAACAAACGATTTGATTACTTTCTCGTGCTAATCGAAATGCATCACATGACTTCATTTACTGCACAAGCCTGAGCCTGGCCCGACCCCATCTAAAATGATAGAAATTAACCCCAAACTCGTCGCGTCCTGTCGGCGTTCTTCGTTAATCTTCAGCTCTAGTACTTATCGTAAAATGTAGGGATGTAACCCCGGGGTCCTGGCCAAATTGCCTCTATTGGCCCTTACCCATCATGGCCTCCAAATCATCCGAATCCACCGAATTGGCTCTATCACTGTCTCTCCACTCAACCTACAGCTGGTGTGTGCTGAGCGCAGTGAGGCTGTTGTCTTGTGGCTGCTATCGCATCATCCAAGTGGATGCTGCACACTGGTGGTAGTGTGGAGAGACCCCTCTCATGATTGTGAAGCGCTTTGGGTATATGGTCATTATATTGCATTATATTCTGTCTAAAGAAATAGATACTGCATAATTATGATTTATTCACAATGTATGCTGCTCTGTTCATCAGGTGTGAACATACAACTTGGAAAGGCCACCATATTCCATTTCAACCATCCTCAAGAAGCTGCCCAGCTTCGGGAGAAACGCAAGGTGGGTGAAACTCATTCTCTTTTGAAGCTATTTGTAAAATAAAAAAGGATTAAAACGCTGCTGGATAAAGGGCGAACATAATTATGAACTTCTGTTGAAAAATGCAAGTCATCAGAAACTGCTCTCAGTTGTAATTGTTATGCCAGTTGGCTGTGTGCGCGTCCATGCAAGGTAGAACAAGAGCTTTCTTCTTCAAAGAGGCACATATACACTTCCCTCAAGCAAAAATTATGAATCCCTCTTGGCATGTTTGCGAAGTCCTAGTCTTCTCTTTTCTTTTATCTTTTACACCTTTTTTTCTTCATTTCCTCCGAGTGGTAAATTGCGCACCTCAGTGTCTTCTGATAAGAGCCGAACATGTCTCTGTCATTGATTTGCAAGTGTGTACCTTCACTTCATTCTCTGTCTTACTTTCTCCGACACTCTCTAACTTTCCCTCCCTCTTTCTGTCTCTCACTGCTGTGACAGGTAATTAAATATTTCCTGACTGTTAAGTCTCTCATTGTAAAGTTAGACAGCAGCTGTTTCCTCTTCTGCGCACGGAGATTACAGCGCCTTCTCTCTGCGTGAACTATTCTTATGCTCACAAACAACAGTTAACTTGCCTCACAGAGCTCTCAGCGGCACCATTCAGTCATTTTTGTTGTGTGAAACTTTTTATTTCGACATGCTAATTTCCATTTTACACAATGGCACATAATAGTTTGAAGATTGCCTGAATAAACTAACTTCATCTGAATGCTGTTTTCATGAATGTTTTTTTCCTCTGATGAATCTCATGATGTTAAGATGATGTAAAACACGCCAGTTTTATTAGGTTGTTATAGTTATAATTGCACAATTATCTGACACATTATGTAGGAGGGTTTAATATTTATTGTCATTGGTAATATGGTAATTGTTGTTCAAATGTTGCAAGAAACACGTTTTGTAAGTACAAAGGCATTCACTACGTGATGAAGATATTAAAATGAAAAATGACCCTATAATTCAGATTATGAAAGGATAGGATATATTTCCCTTTAAGTTTTTTCGTTTGTTTCTTTTTAATAGTTGTAAGATGTGTAAGATATTGTTAAAGGTGCTGTATGTGAGTTTTTGACTTTTCTAAAGCATAAAAATACCATAATATGTTTGCAGATATTAAAGAAACATGCTAAGTGAACATGTTTATCTGAAAAACAATACTGAAGTCAGATATTCTGCTTTGGAAATGTGTGTTACATGCCGGAACGGCTGTCTTTGTTTTGGTTCTTTTAACCCCAGATTGCCCTGGTGGAAAACTGCGTATTTCATTTATTCAGTCAGAAAGGCTCTCAAAGTAAGCAAACTATTATAGATGTAAACATTAGGTGAGCAGGTTACATTGTAACCCCGTGTCATAACAACACGCTATGTGACGAGATTTGCAGTGATAAGCAATTTGGCTGTTTGCACCAGATGAAACGCAACAGAAATTAAAATACAGCCATTCAGAATAGTGCACACTGCATTCCAATGAAATGCTAAGGTTAATAATTTAATTAATACATATTAAACATCTTTAACATTATTAAATGTACATGCTGAATCACTGATATGTGCTGGTTTACACTCAGTCACAGTTCTAAAGTTCAATTTATTTTATTTTCAAGATCTGAGATCTGCTGCTGCTTTCAGTAGTCTGGCAATAAATGTCATGTAAAATGGCATTCCAAATCACATTGTTAGCATTTAACACTGAATAAAGCACATGAGGTGTACCCGAGGTAAACAATGTCAGTTTATCCTGTTGTTCAGCTTCAAGAAATAGAAGCCTTTTCTAAAATATAAATTTCAGGTGTTGGTTAGAACAAAAACTTATTTTAATATGGAAAATATTACTATCGTGTTTTTTTTTTTTTTATAGAACATGATTTAAATCAGCCTTTAGGCTTGATAGGTAGGCACACTTCTGTTGATGTCGTCAATCTGGCAACCTGCTCTTGCCTGTGTTTTGAACCAGGCGTGCAATACCTAGTTCAACCACTGGGTGTCAAATTTATATACTGCACCTTTAACATCTAACACAGAAAGTGCACAGGTTCAACAAACAAAAGCCAATTTTAAGTGAGTTATATTTTACACTCACCATTATTTAACACAAGAAAAATCGTTCCAAACAAAGAGGAATTAAAACATTTGAATTAATAAGTTAATTCATTTTAGTCAATGATTAATGAGTAAGTTATGTTTTTTACAGTGTTTGTAAAACGCTTGACTAAACAAATTTGTCTTAAATCAGTGTGAATTTGAGGGGATACAGCAAAGGATTTGTGAATGGCAGTTTTAGGGTCATATTTATTTATCCATGACTGGAGTAAACCAGCCAAAATGTCAACACAAAACACAGGAGTTTATTTAATTATCAAAATAAATAAATAAATAACATATGATTATGTAATTCTACGAATTGTCTAATTAATGCTGTGTAGCAGAATGAAATACAGGTTCATCCTGGTGAGATGACATTGAAAATTACATTTTTATTTTGGTATGAACTGTCTCTTTACACTTTTATTAGAACAAAGACAGTTAGCTATAAAAGGTGTTTCATTTCATGCTCATTGAGGCAAACTGCAATCATGTTTACCATTCTCCTTGCATTCTACTCTCTCATTTCGATCTGAATGATGGTGATTTGTAGTGTTTTCTAATGGCATGTTTGCTTTAATTAGTGTGCTGTAATTGCTGTGTGTTGGAAACAGCTGTCTTTCAGTTGTGAGAGTGGTTTTTACCACAGTGCAGTGTGTATGTGCTCAAACGTCCATGTGTGTGTGTTTGCTCCACAGTCTGGGCTTTTCGTGCCGAGTAACTCTGCTGCATTCTCTGTGGAGACTTTCAGTGATTTCAGGTGAGTACACCTGCAGTGAGACAGACTGTGCTGTATCCCCATCCATCCCCTGATTCATCATGTGATTTAATAGTTAGGCAGTATGGTAGCTTTATCTAGACATTCTGCACACCACTTGTCCTAGAAACTTTTAATGCTTCATTTAATACTTTTTATGTACCTAGACTTTGACTAGAAGATGGATATAAATAGTCATACTTTTAGCTTTTCCTTGAATGAGACTTATGTCAAAGAACGAACAAGTGCATATTCACACCTCATTTTGTGAAGAAAAGGGACAGAAAACCACACTTCTGTTGCTTTTTATTGGTCTTTTTTATTAGTCTTAATGATTCTCCCTTTCATTCTTGTTCAGTGGAAATTGGAGCTTCTTTGTGGTATTTTAAATTTGTGGTTTTGCATCTGCTTTGCAGTAATTTAATTTGATTAATTTCTTTTTGCCTTTTACTCACTGCATTGTATCCTCTTTTTAATTTTTTTAACTTATTTTATTGTGATTATCCTTTTTCATGTTGTGAGGTGAAGTTTAAAGATTAAATGAAAATGACAAGAACTTTGTCTTCTGTTGCAGGCAAAGCATTATGTTCCCACATAATTAGTACAATTACAATCCTACATCTGAATTGTTCACTTAATTCTTATTATGAAGTGGACTTTGAGTTGAAGATGACATAAATTGTCATACCTTTAGCTTGCTCTAGATTTAAAAAATGCTAAGTTCCACATGATTCCTTTATGTTGTCCCAACACATATCGGTTAATTCACTTCCAAATTTAAATGGATTAAACATAAAACAATTAAGTTGTCCCTCAAAAAAACTTAAGAATTGTGTTGGCTCAACTCATTTAAATAAGTAGTTTGAACAAGCAGCAAAAGTAATTTAAAATGTGTATAGTAAGACTTGTTTGCATCAAACAATGAACATTCATTCATTCATTCATTCATTCATTCATTCATTCATTCATTCATTCATTCATTCATTCATTCATTTTCTTTTCGGCTTAATCGCTTTATTATTCTGGGGTCTCCACAGCAGAATGAACCGCCAACTTATCCAACATATGTTTTACGCAGCAGATGCCCTTCCAGCTGCAACCCATCACTGGGAAACATCCATACACACTCATTCACACACATACACTACGGACAATTTAGCTTACCCAATTCACCTATAGCAAATGTCTTTGGACTTGTGGGCGAAACCGGAGCACCCAGAGGAAACCCACTTGAACATGGGGAGAACATGCAAACTCCACACAGAAATGCCAACTGACCAGCGACCTTCTTGCTGCGAGGCGATCGTGCTACCCACTGCGCCACCGTGACGCCCCATATTCATACATCATCATTTTATGAAGAAAATGGTCAGAAATCTTGAATGAGATAAACCATGTCTAATATTTGTTTTTCTGTGTCAAAAGTGTTTAAGAACATTGGTACATCGGGTGCTTTCACACCCAGACTTTTTTTAGGAACCTGACGCGTTTCCTTAGTTAGCGTGGTTTGTTTGGCAAATGTGAATCCATCAATTGCGCTCGGATCCGTGCCAAAACAATCAGTCCGAGATTGCCTGAATAAGGTGGCCTTGGCTCGATTGAAATGAACTCTGGAGCAGATCGATTGTAGTGAGAAAGCAATATGATCCAAATCTTATGTGGCCCAAACTACAGAGTTTCTGGAAAAAAATATTTCAAATATTTCAGTTACATTAACATTCTGATTGAACCAGATCCTATATTAATTATATTTGGAGTTTCCGAAGAATTTTTGAGACTTACACGGGAACAAAAACAGTTTGTATCATATGGGTTGATCTCTGCCAAAAAACCTATCCTTTTGTTTTGGAAGAAAAAAGAAGTTCCAACTCTTAAATTATGGCTGACAGAGTTAACCGGTACATTACATCTGGAAAAAATCAGATATACCCTAATAGACAAGGTTTTGTTATTTGAAAAAATTTGGTACCCTTTTATTTCCTTTTTACAAACTTGTGATTAATATGTTTACTATGCCTTAAGTACCTACGTTTATTGTTGGATAGCACTGGTGGGTGGTTGGTTGGGGGAATGCATGTTTATTTATTTTTTGTTTAATTATTTTTATGACTTGTTTGTTGTTGGTTTATTATCATTATTATTATTTTATTTAAATTTTCAAATGTCTAATTATTAGAATGCAAGTTTTATGTTTATGTTTAAAAAAAAGTGTATTTTCAAGTGAATGTCTGCGAAAATTTCCAATAATAAAAATATTGAACACAATATGATCCAAACCAGGCTATATCACAGTGTATTATGGATATGTAATAGGCATATAAACCGTGAAACTCTGACCAATCTGAGGAGAGTTGTTTTAGCTATTTTGGTCCATTTGGAAACTTTGCCGTGTGAAAGCGAACCACACCAAGAACAAAGAGCAACATTGTAACAATTTTAAACCCTGTTTCGGAACAAGAGAATCGATCCACAGGCGTGAAAGCACCCTAAAATTGTAAGGTAACTTGCTGCAGAGCTTTTTTGAGTTCACTTGGGTTGAAAGTTGAGTCAACTCAAAAAAAGCTCTGCAGCAAGTTGCCTTACAATTTTGAGTTGTCAACTTTTTTTTCTTTTTTACAGTGTTGGTCAATGGTGAGCCTGTGTTACTGTTTGCAATGTATTCAATCAAACACTTAAATTATAGAGAAGTCTGATTGAATGTTAAGTTTTGCAAATGAGTCAGCGCACAAGAATAAAAGCCAAAGTTATTACAGTATACAAATAGATTTTGCTGTGTTCAAGGAATCTTTGTCAACTTTGACATCAATTTGGTGTGTCACAGGTGATAGTCTATATGCTCCATCTTTAGCTACGAACCCCAATTAAATACTGTGCAGGACACAGACCCTCCAGAAACAGAATTGGACAGTCGATGTAAGAATATCCACAAATATAAGAAAGTTTGTTGAGAAAGAGAAGAATAAGACAGAATGTGGACAGCTTGAGAGGTCCAGGCTGTTCTGTGATGTGACAACATAAAAAGGTCCCAGTGTCCCAACTTCCAGCTGAGAGACTTCTGTCTGACGTGCTACTGTTTTCAGCTGGAGCAGAGAGACGTCATGCATCATCTGCGAACCTCCAGGCTCTTCAAATGTACAAACAATCTATGTGTGGTGCTTTAAACGCCTCCGGCCATGTTCTGCATGCTGTTCCCCCTAATTGTTCCTTTGTCGGTGTTTACAAAATGTTTTGTTTGTTTGGTCGTCTTTGGCTTTGTTGTTCAAAGCTTTCTATAGATAATGGATTTGTGTGTTTGAAGTGAGCCCCGCAAGCCGAGCAGATTGCTAATTTATTTCGTTCTGGCTTTCATTTGATAGACTGTGGATGTGGTTTTTGCAAAAGCATAAGAACAGAAATCCAGTAGGATTTGATGCAAGCATCAAACACAGCTGAATACAAACAGAGCGAAAAAAAAGCAAGAATTCCACTGTCCAAATATGCTTTAATTTATCTTTTTTGTACTGTATATTTATAGCCTGTGCTGTATGGCTTTTCTAGGCAGAACAAAATCAAACATTTTAATGAGCCTCCATTGGCCTGGATTAATGTTTGTGTCATTTTGCAGTTTTACAGTTTCTAATAATCATTAGTCAATAGTCATTTCTAATTTTTCAGCTTAACTTCTGTTAGCCCTTGTGCACTGTTCAAATTTACTACCCTTTTGTTATGTTAGGGATAAAAACATCCATTGAATTAAACTGCTGTAAAAATGCATCTAATAAATATATATATATACAGTTGGAGTCAGAATTATTAGCCCCCCTGAATTATTAGCCCCTCCTGTTTATTTTTTTCCCCAATTTGTGTTTAACGGAGAGATTTTTTCAACACATTTCTAAACATGATAGTTTTAATAACTCATCTCTAATAACTGATTTATTTTATCTTTGCCATGATGACAGTAAATAATATTTGACTAGATATTTTTCAAGACACTTCTATACAGCTTCAAGTAACATTTAAAGGCTTAACTAGGTTAACTAGGCAGGTTAGAGTAATTAGGCAAGTTATTGTATAACGATGGTTTTTTATGTAGACTATCGAAACAAAATTTCCTAAAGGGGCTAATAATTTTGACCTTAAAATGGATTTAAAAAAAAATTAAAACTGCTTTTATTCTAGCCAAAACAAACAAATAAGACTTTCTCTAGAAGAAAAAATATTATCAGACATACAGTGAAAATTTCCTTGCTCTGTTAAACATCATTTAGGAAATAATTTAAAAAGAATAAAAATTCAAAGGGGGGCTAATAATTCTGACTTCAACTGTATATGATCAGTTCCAGCGTTATGGATGTGACATTTGTAGTAAGATTTTTTTTTAAAAGATTTTAAGCTCAAAATTATTAGCCCCTTTAAGCTATTTTTTTCCAATAGTCTACAGAACAAACCATCATTATACAATAACTTTCCTAATTACCCTAACCTGCCTAGTTAACCTAAATAACCTAGTTAAGCCTTTAAATGTCACTTTAAGCTGTATAGAAGTGTCTTGAAAAATATCTAGTAAAATATTATTTACTGTCATCATGACAAAGATAAAATAAATCAGTTATTAGAAATTAGTTATTAAAATGATTATGATAAGAAATGTGTTGAAAAAATCAGCTCTTCATTAAACAGAAATTGGGAAAAAATAAACAGGGGGGCTATTAATTCTGACTTCAACTGTATGTGTGTGTGTGTGTATATATATATATATATATATATATATATATATATATATATATATATATATATATATATATATATATATATATATATATATATAACTTTTATTATAAATACACAGTCTTTTTTTTATTTACTCCATGTAGTTCTGAGTGCTGAGATGCATATTTTGATTTTCTCAGACTCATCAAGGTAAGTGCGTAAAAGTCACTCTCACACACACACATACACACACTTTAATTTGCTGTTATACCCCAAATAAAACCAGAAACTAAGCTTTTTTTACACAATTACTTTTTATATTTAAAATGTCATTTCATGTGTTTTTTTTTTCAGCAAATCAGTGACATCATTTATGAATTTGGCAATTAAAGAGTTAAAATCCTGTAATTTTCTAAACAATTTAGTAGTTTTGATCAGGACTGAGGTTGATTAACAGATTTATGCAAAAGAAATGTAAAAAAAACTAACAAATTATCTGATGCATTTTTACAGCCGTTTAATTCAGTGGATGTTTTTATCTCTAACATAACAAAAGGGTAGTAAACTTGTATTGTTGAGTTTTTAAAAACTTGTAAATGTATTGTTGAGTTTTTTAAAAAATTCAAAGCATTTTCTCAAAATATGTGTCAAAATAAGATTTGTCACCAAAAAAAAAAATCTGCTAGCTGAAACACAAAAAAAGGTTATGGCCAAATTAAGACACAAAATCCTTCCAGAATGGATCAAAACATCCCAAACAGTACATAAGAGTTAAACCATAATTCATTATTAAATCCCTTTGGAAGCTTTAAACTGATTATTTCCCAAAAAAAAAGTTAACTTCATAACTGCTAGTAAAGTGTGTGAATCTTTCCCCTAACCTCCCCTCCTCTTGCTGCTAATTTGCAAACAGAAGGCAGACTCGTGCAAAAATTCATCAGCTAATGAAACAGATGCCTCTCACCTGTTCTGTCGCTTCCCTGAAAGCTGTTTCTTTCTGGTTTCATTCTTTGATTGTGTACATTCTCAATTTAATTATATTTTCTGGAAACATGTTAGAATATCAGCATATGAAGTATTTAGGAGCCTCAAGCTGCTGTTTTATTTTCCCTCAGAGGAGGCATCCTCAACTCAAAACTGTTCCCGAGGGCTTCTAGAGGATTTCATAGCAAATGTCTTAGTAAAATTACAGAGAAATGTCTGAGCACCTGTTCAGTCACATGTGCTGGTGGATCACAGAATAGGCTACAGGGCACACGTTTTTAGTGCTGTCATTTATTTTTAAAATGTTTATTGGGAATGTGGTGGCACGGTGGCTCAGTGGGTAGCACTGTCGCCTCACAGCAAGAAGGTCACTTGTTTGAGTCCTAGCTGGGCCAGTTGGCATTTCTGTATGAAGTTTGCATGTTCTCTCCGTGTTCGTGTGGGTTTCCTCTAAGTGCTCAGATTTCCCCCACAGCCTAAAGACACTATAGGTGAATTGGATGAACTAATTTGATCTGTAGTGTATACAGTAAGTGTAACCTCAGTACTGGGTTGTGGCTGGATCGGCAACAGCTGCGTAAAACATATTCTGGAATTGTTGGTGGTTCATTCCACTATGGTGACCCCTGATAAATAAGGGATTAAGCCAAATTAATGAATGAATATTGGGAATGCTTTACATCTTTATGTTTTTATAGCTTTGCCCTTTGTGAAACTTGTTCTATTATTCATGCCTTACTTGTAGAATGCCCTTTTGGTTGACTTGCTTACTTCAAAAATTCTGTGGTCTTTTTTTTATGTGAATCTTGCTTGAGAACATGGAGTTGATATTTTCGCCTGCCTTTTCTTGTCAGGCAGTGTCACTGAATGATAGTTGTCCAGCACATAATCAAAGTGCTCAACTAATACAATTCAAATTTACTTTCAGTGCATATCACTTAATGTACAGCATCATCATTGGCAATAGGACACAAAAGATTAAACCCACTTATCTCAGCGTCTGTCTGCTTTCCGTACACAAATGATTAACAAAGTTCCATTTGAGTTTTGAGTGTGTGTTTCACCTAATTCCCTTGTCTTGAGTTTGAAAGCACAAAATGGATCCAATGCATAAAGTCATGTATTGTTAATTGAAAGGTTAAAGATTTAGCATAGCAAGGTTTGGGGTGCTGTGCAAGAGCAATGCAATTAGGTTCAGGTAATAAGTGTACTTATTTTACACAAATTGGCTGTATGGGTATTGTGTTTTTCAGCCAATGGTAAACTAGCGGTTAAAGGTTTCTGTGACTATTTTAAGTTTTATAAGGTTCCTTTTACAGCATCGACATCGTAATGTAATTAAAATACAATCAGTTAAATTAACCTAAGCATTCATTTAGTTTTTCAAGTGTAAAATTAGATGACAGACCATGTAACTGCTAGCGCCGTCAGTGGCTAGCGCAGAAACTCCATTTAAAACACCGAGCTTAAATAAATGTTCATTCAATTCAATTAAATTAATCTTAATTTGTATAGCGCTTATACAATGTAGATTGTGTCAAAGCAGCTTCACATGGAAGATTATAGTGAATTGAAACAGTGTCAGTTCAGTTTCAGAGATTAAGTTCAGTTCAGTTTAGCTCAGTTCAGTGTGGGTTAATAATCACTACTGAGAGTACAAACACTGAATAGCAAATCCATCGATGCGCAGCTCTACAGATCCAAAACCATGCAAGCCAGTGGCGACAGCGGCGAGGAAAAAACTTCACCAATTGGCGAAAGCGAAGATTTAAAAAAACCTTGAGAGAAACCTGGCTCAGTTGGGCACATATTTTAAAGAGATGGCGGGGGAAAATGGTATTTATTGCTGTGTTTCTTCTTCAGTCTTTTTTATATCGTATATCTAGCAGACAGTGAAGATCCCTTATTTTTAAAGAAAACAGATCTTAAACTTGGCGATTTTGTAATGGAAAGACAGTTCACTGGAAGCTCTGACGCGGGATGGCTGAAATTAAAAGTCTGTGTACATATACCCCATTGTCCACAATAAAAATGAGTGATTCCTCATTGGTATTTGTGATGTAGTGCTGTTGGTTTTTATTCACGCATTGTTTTGTACATGGAAAGTAGCTTGTTTATTTGTGGATATTTCTCAGCATAATGCATTGATTATACCTGCGTGTGCTGTGCACCAACTCATAGTCTTGAAATATTACAGCTTGGGGTATTTGATGTAGCTCTTTATTGAATTTTGCTGTTTGTCTGGAGATTGATTAAAAGCTTTAGTTCTCTAGTGTCACAGTTGTGTTATTGAATTAATTGTTTCTCCTGTACACAGAAAAAGCTTTGCTTCTTTTTTTGAACTGATTTTTTTCATAGCCATTCACTTTGTACAGCTTAAGGGGGAAAAAAAACACTTGGTAAGTGTTCTCTAAGCAGATAATGAAGATAATAAGGCTGTTGTTAATTGTTCAGTGAGTCCTAGTTCATGTAATGAGTTAGAAGCATGAAAAAATTGATCATCTTTAGCATTTGCAGGAGCAGCAACATGAAAAGCTGCTGAAAGCCAGTCACCTGGATTCCAGTTCTGTAAACTCAGAGGGTGACAGAAAGACAGGAGAGACCCTGGGAGGGAAAAGATCACAGACAGGGTGTAGAAAGGAGAGACTGCATTGAAAGGTGAATATACAGCAGTCAAGAGCAAAAGAAGACACACTGCTTGAGTAGAATCCGAGAGGATGGTTCTCAGGGACACCAGCCAATGTTCAGGGTTTCAGTGTCTTATCAAATGATATGCACTGTCTCTGTATTCTGGATTGTAATTTACCTACTCCAATGACTAAATTCTCTAAGGTCAGTATTAATTGTGAGTAAATATGTATGTTTTGTGTGTGTGTAAATATCCTGTTTATACCATTAGCTGTGAAATAGTGTATGAAACTGCCTTTGTGACCTGCATGTTGTGTGTGTGTGTTTGAAAAGCTCTCAGTAGTTGCTCAGTTGTTCAAAAACCCAAGTTCGAGTCTGAGATCAGTGCCCTTCTATTGTTTTCTTCTGAGGGCGTTTCTGGCATTTTACAGGGTTTTTGACTTGTACATGCTCTGTTATCCAACAAGTTGTGTACGAGGCTCCATTAAATATTTGGCTCTCTGTCCAAAATCCTGTTGAGCTTGACAGAAAGTCATCTTGGTTTCCCAGCAAGCTGCTTTTCCATCCCTGTGCGAACAGTCTGAGAATGAAGTGCTCGTATGTAAATCCTCAAATCTACATGCACACATTCTATTTAATTTCACAGCTAGCTGAGTGGCCCTAATCGCATCCAGACATTTGGGTCCTTTGCTATTCAAATCTAATAGACGCTTCTGGAGATGCGGGACATTGTGGAGTTTAGTCTTTTTCGCTGTGCCGCCTGTTGGAGGTCTCTTGTGTCATAACCGTAGCAAAAATAATTAAAATCGCTCATCAAAACAAAGACCACAGCAGCGTGGTTTTGAATATAAACCTAATTGCTTCGCTCTTTTGTGGCCATGCTTCAGTGTAAATATCATTTAGAAGAAATAGCCTTTTTTTCACCCTCTGTAATCCTTGTAATATAATTACAAACGTTAAACTTCAGTTTTGTTGAATCATCTAAAATGGAGATTTTTTTTCCCCCTTACAGCTGCAGAAAGGTTTCTGACCAACACGAAGGTGATACAGATGCTCTAAAAAGCAGTACTTTCTCTGAAGAGAGTCAGAGGGTAAGCATGTGTTGTCAGACTCAATTGATTATTAAAGGTGCAGTAGATGATCTGCTTAAATGCTAACCGGTTAGCCTAATATCTTTCAAATACAATCCCTACCCTGTGGTCCAAAGCTACACCTCCTGAAATCATGAACGTGCACATTAAAGATGACAGAGACCCACTAGATCATGTCTGTCTCCAGTTAGAAAACTTTATAGTACTTTATACTAATACAATTCTGAGCAAAAACTGTATTATATCTAGCACGTTTTCAGTTATGTAGTTAGCAAGCAAAACTTCTCTTTCTCATCAGAGTCATCACTCTGTCATCAGTCTTACTCATCAGTCTCACACGCTTTGTCCTAAAGTGACTACTGTATGCTTAGTGGTTGGCCGGCGTGCTGCAGGCATTACACTTATTACTAAGTCATACTTTCATGACATATTCAAAGTCAAAGTCAGACATATTCAAAGTAGCATGGTAAACAATATAGGGAGCGCGTCACAGGTTGTCATTGTTCAAAAATGAACCAATGTGATGTGAATATAAAACCAATTTCACCTCAGTAAAGCAGGCTAAGTGGAATCAGTGGCGGATTTAGGCATGGGCAATATGGGCGATCGCCCATCTAGCTTGGGGGTGGCACAGGGAGACGGTGATGGGTAAAATATATAAAATATAATATTGGGCGGTATATTGGCCAGGCGACGCAGTGGCGCAGTCGTTAGTGCTGTCGCCTCACAGCAAGAAGGTCGCTGGTTCGAGCCTCGAGTGGGTCAGTTGGCGTTTCTGTGTGGAGTTTGCTTGTTCTCCCTGCGTTCGCGTGGGTTTCCTCTGGGTGCTCCGGTTTCCCCCACTGTCCAAAGACATGTGGTACAGGTGAATTGGGTAGGCTAAATTGTCCATAGTGTATGAGTGTGTATGGATGTTTCCCAGAGATGGGTTGCAGCTGGAAGGGCATCCGCTGCGTAAAACGTGCTGGATAAGTTGGCGGTTCATTCCGCTGTGGCGACCCCGAATTAATAAAGGGACTAAGCCGAAAAGAAAATGAATGAATGAATATTGGCCAGTACTGGGTTGCGGCTGAAAGGGCATCCATGGGGTGGTTCGCCCAGGGTGCCATTTAAACTAGAACCGCCACTGGGTGGAATAGTGCAATAGCAGATGTTTTGTTGTTAAACTAAATAAAGATCTACATTATAGATGCTGTAAAAGGTCCCTTATAAAACTGAAAATAGTCACATCAATATTTCATCTGAAGATTTTAGTGATTTCAGCTGTCATTCGCGTCCATGTGACCGCGGCCTGCATGAACGCGCGTGAACGGGTGCGTAGTTGTTCAAATCTACATTTGCTGACTGACAGTTTGGGCTACTTATTAGAATTATGGGAATTGTCGGCCCAATAAAAAATATTTAATTGGACGAACATTTTTTAGTCTTATGCCTTACCCAGAATAAAAAATACATATAAATACATTTAGATCATTTACTTTAATCAGTACTATTGGCATGTGAAGAGACTTCCAACCAGCACAACAAAAAATGTTTCTGAAGACAATCACCTACTGCAACTTTAATGCATCTGTTTAGCTACTGGATTAATTGCATAAAACAACTATGCTTTACTTTTAGAAAAAAAAAAGTCAGAGGTGCTAAATGTGTTTGCAACTGGCTGGACAGTAGCTTGATTCTTATAGCTTCCATATGGGGACAGACGATTAGGAATATGCCATTAAAAAAAAAACAAGCATACTGTAGATGGAGTTGACTATTGCCTAAAGGCAGTAAAACTGCCTCAGGGACCTTGTGGGGGCTTGAACTATTTTTTGTGTTTGCACTTATGATTATAAAAAAGACTATGTAAATTTAAGCTGAAACTGTGATCATACTGTCGTGCTGTTGCTGTCATGTTTTTTGATTTCAGCTCATTATTTTGTTCAATTATCACAGTGGTTGTTTAAATGTTAGCCACACTGTGTCTAATATAATTATTTAGGCCATAATTAATACAGCTATTTCCTCTGTTCTTAAATAAAACAATGACATCAGAAGTATAAAGTTTATTATACCTGCTGTGAATGTTTATTATTACATTTTATTAAAGGTAGTTTGAATACAGACAATGCAATCAGGATTGTTGTTTATTACCACAGACATGTGCTGTTATGTTTGCCTTCCATTGAAATAATTAAAAAGCCAAGTACATCAAGTAGAAAAAAAACCCTCTTTCCACTTTCAGCCAGCAGTGATTATTATGTTTACATTTTGTACCTATTGGATGTGTTTTGCATGGCTTTATTGCTACCCCCTGGAATGAGAGTGCATCAAAGCAATGGCTTAATCATATTTGGATCTGTGGAAAAAAAGCAGCTAATGCAAATAGCATGCAGGGTTGTGCTCACAAATATAAAGATTCATAGAGTAAGTGTTTTCAGCCAATTAGTTCTCACTGCTTTCAGTCCTGGCTCTTCCATTTATATTGGGT
Organism: Danio kyathit; assembly: GCA_903798195.1. Taxonomy (NCBI): domain Eukaryota; kingdom Metazoa; phylum Chordata; class Actinopteri; order Cypriniformes; family Danionidae; genus Danio; species Danio kyathit. The sequence continues at coordinate 40,562,541 of LR812531.1, read as the reverse complement.
GAAGTATTTAGTCCACTTAAACAGAGATAAACAGATGTAAGATAAACAGAAGTGAGCAGCAATATAAAGGACGAAAGGTCCTTCTTCTGGGAGATGGTTTTTAGGTCACAGAAGGTAACTGTATTGAAAGAGTCTCAAAAACATTTGCGTAAGAGTAGAATTTTCAAAACATTGTTAATATTCTTAATGAAATGCATTATAAAATGTAGTGACCTAATAACAAACTCTCCTGACACTGCTCTCATTTTCGCCAGTTACAGATATTTTCCACATCTCATGCTCCAGACTTCCTCTTATCTCAAAACAAGACAGACAGTAGTTTCAGTGGACCTTCAGAGTCTCAGCACATTCCTAAGATGCCCAGGGCACTTACAGAACACTGTGCCACTAATAACCCTGCAGGAGATGCCAAAAGTCTGGGAAAGACGCTTCAGACAAGTCTCAACATCCAGTGGGAAAAGCAGCTTTCAGCCCCTCATAAATCAGACACTGAAGCTCCATCAGTGTACATGACAGATATGAAAGTAGAGGGGGAGGAAACAGGGGTGCATGGAGGACTTTGGGATAGTAGGGTACTCCAGGAGAGCTGTAACGGGACCTCGGGGCTCTTGGATGTCGAGCAGCAGTATCTCTGGCACCAGGTCATGGGCTCAGAAGGGACCTTGTTAGCTGAGGAATCCCAAATACAGAGAAGGCACTCTGCTACAGGAGGTGGAGAAGGAGGAGTCTTTGTCCCCAGCTTGACTCGCTTGGAGCACTTTTCACAAAGGCAAAGTCCTCTTTCCGTGGGGGGCCAATTTAGTGAGCACTTTTTATCAAGAACATCTGTTGAGAGCCAAGAAGCCAAAGCCCATCCAGAGGGAAGTGGGTTCAGCTCTAGCCTGGGGAGCCTTGTAGGTAGAGTGTCCTGGATGCTGACAGATGCTGGGCGTGTGCTTAACTCTTTAAAGGAACAAACTGGTGCTAGAGGAAGTGGTTGGTACAATCAAATGTGCTCATTGGTAAAGGATCTACCCTTGGTTCACCATATCCAGTTTGAAGTCTCGCTAAGACCACAGGCAAACTCAACTCAGTTTAGGCGCAATCTGTCTCATAGTGACATTTTATCAGTACGTGAAGAGTGTGTAGCATTGTCCTCCATACAAGAAATATCAAAGTCCAGTACAGGTGAATGGAACAGCCCTTTGAGGGCTTTGGAGGCAAAACAGACTAAGGATTCAGTGACTTTCCAAAGCAGTGAGGGATTGAAGGTATGCTGCCAAAGACTCCACCTCGTACCTGAATCCTTGCTACATCTTCAAAATCTTCCACCACAGCAGCTTCTCTCCTGCCTACACAGTGTCATCCCTGCACCCTTGCTAATGGAAGAGCAAGTGTTAGCTTTATACTGGCTCAGTGTAGCTACCTGTTCTCAACCAGATCCACAGCCAGCAGTTACTGTCATTTTCCAGACAAAGATTTTGGTGATCACATTTGATCCTTTACTAGATTCTTCCAGTCCCACACACTCTTTGAATGTTTTCTTTGAACTATCCTTTCAACAACTACTGGAGATAAACATAGGTTTTGCTGGGCAGTCAGTCAGGCTGACAGGCAACACAGAGAGCAGCATACTTGCTTTGCACACATGCAATGCAGGCCTAACTCAAGAACTGTCCCAAACATTAATCAAGGCTATTTGCCCTTTTGAAAAATGGGCACTAGACCATCCATTGCTGTCAAGTGACATGCTGCGTTTGTCCCTAGACTGGAGCTCCCATATTAAGGATTTGGTTCTACCCTCTGGTGGACGCCTTACATGCTCTTTCCAGAAAACCTTGGCTAAGTTGGTTTTCATGTTACATTGTAATATGAAGGGTAAACGTCCAGCGCTTGCGGATGTGCAGCTACTTCTTTACACAACTGTCAGATTTCAGCAATCAAATTTTGAGCCTACTGTACCTGATTCACAAGTGGACTCTGAGCTTGTCCAGCTAGTCCTGACTGACACCCATCTAGGTCTCTTACAGGAGAATGCCATTTATTACCCACCTCCACGTTCAGTATCTGTGGTGGCACGGCAGGCCCAGTTTAGACTAATAGACCTTCGGCAGAGCTCTGAAGTCCGTTGTGTGCTGGTAAGAGAGGGATATGGAAGCATGTGTCTGGATGTGGTCTTGGCTCGTGTCAACCGGAAATCTGGTGGTACTGGAGGTTACCCTCAACCTCCAGAGGTCTGCGGTGCTGATAAAGCAGCTGCCCAATCTCTTTCCAACCCTGATTCATCTCTCCGGAATGAAGTGTGGAAATTAACTTTCAGCAGCTCCGTTGAGGCCACCTTTCTGATTAATAACTTGTCAAACATTTGATCAAGGGCCTTCCAGCAAAATAATTAACAGCCCAGTAAGGAGAATTCGACAGGAGACTACAAAAAAGGCTGAGTTCACCGAAAACATGACAAAGTCTGTGCCTCTAGGATTTGAGAAATAAAGACATTTTATAATTGTTTTTTTTTTTTTGTGCAACTTTTTTTGGATTTTGTGAAATCCATCAAGATGACTTCCCTTCTGACACTAGTAATTATAAAAGTAGTTCCTATGATCAAGATTTGAATTTCATAAGGCTGCTTGAGATTGCATTGACATTATTAATGATGTTTATCTGGCAATAATAAATGAAGCATGGTATAATGGATCTTTGAAATGTATAATAAGTACCTGCACTCTACCTTAATTATCATGTTCATTCTTTTCATTGCCAATTAGAGAATCTCATGTATGGGAATGTGTCTAATTTACATGTGTCGATTCCTGTGCGTCACCAGCTACTTTTACAGTAGCTAATTGTCTCACATTGCACAATTGAAAGGGCACCTATTTTACCCCTTTTTCAAGATTTAAAATAAGTCTTTTGTGTCTCCAGAATGTGTCTGTACAGTTTACGCTCAAAACACCCATCAGATTATTTATTATACCTTTTAGAATGATGGAATTTTCTGCTTTGAACACAATGTAGCTGTTTTTGTTGCCTGTGCCTTTAATGCTAATTATCCCCGCCCACTGTTCCCACATGTCTGTCAGAGTGTGCCTCAATCTCCGCCTCGACTGCAACAGATAAACAGCACAGTGGCAGACATGAAGGAAGCAGATCTCACGTAATGTTTGTGAAAAATACTACAATAAGAGCTTTTCCAATGATTGTTTGATGTATTTGTCGTGGAGGTAATTCAAGTCTTTCTGCAATGATTCACACTCAATGTAATTACAAAGTTACGCACACACATAGCAGACACACACAGCGCACGCGTTTTGCACGTTTTTGCACGTCAAATGTGACAGGATACATATTAATATGCACTGCTGTATGGATATCCGTTATGTTAATGTACAAAATAAACCTGATTTAACTTCCATGAACCAGGATTGAAGCGTCTTCTTTTGTAATTGTACTGACATGCGGCTGTGGTGATAAAGAAGGTCAAATCACTGTAATTCATTACAAACATGCACTGTTTAAAAAACATTTTAAACTTGTAAAACTCATTCTTGATCACATTTTTTTTAACTCTGCCTAAGTACTGCCTAAATCCTTACAAGAAAGAGATGGACATCAAAATTCTCTTGGAAGTACTCACAGCAAATTTAACTTACTACAAAAAGGAACTCATATGGATATATGGATCTGGGGTGCGTTTCCCAAAACCTTCGTTAGCCAACTAAGGTCACAAGTTCCGTCGTTACAAACATAGTTCGTTGATTTGCCATTTCCCAAATCCATCGCTCCAACGAACATTTGCAAACTGCGTCGCAAACTTAAGCACTTGAAACGACACCTCTGGAGCTGTAGTTAGAAACATAGTTCCTGGCTGTGTTCTATTTCCACTTATCCCCCCTATGCCCTATTCATTTAGAACATTCTAACATTCAAAGCTGGAATTATTAAAAATAAAAAACCATTAAGTTAATCTCTCTTAGGTGTAATTTGCTTTCAAAGTATTTTTACAGTTCAGTTTTAGCGATCTTCATGTTTACAATTGTGCTCCCTTCGCAAAGCACTTTGAAAACATTGATATCATTTTGAACACAGCCTCATGGCGAAAGCTATAGGTATATTTAAAAGCGGAAATTATGTTATGTCTCCAAAGCTTGTGAAAATAAAAACATAGCACACGTTAATTACTTTATTTTATAGTGGATTATTTATTAAGTTTCTCTGCTGTATATGACATGGGTCTGTTGGTTAGAACATTCTGCTGTGGTTTGCATGTGTCAAATTGTATTTTTTTTAAATAAATAAACAATATCCTAAATAATAATAATAATAATAATAATCATCATCATCATTAATATTATTAATATTATTATTAAAGTAAATATATTTATAATAAATAGCCTCATTATTTATTTATTTATATGATTTAAATAAGATATTAGAATAGTGTTAGCTTTTGTAAATGATTTTATGTTTAAGAATAGAATAATGTTCAACTTCTCAATAATATTAGTAAAGTAATCATTGGCCCTATATGTGCCATTTACATATATTTTAATTAATAGGCCTATGGAAAACGAGTGCATGTATTTAACAAAACTAATATTGGATTTTATTTTAAATGCGTGTTTGTGTAAAACAATATAATTTGCACAAAGAAATGATGGGGTTGTTCTCTAAAGAAGTTGCTCCACCCCGTTTAGAGCATCATTATGGGCGTTTTACATTATAACTAACGTGGTTCAAGCAATGGATCTGCGACAGAGAAACCACGGGTTTTGGGAAACACTCGTCGCTACATCGTTCTTTTGCCAAACGATGCATCGCACTATAATAGTTCAGCCACGAGTTACGTCGTTGTTTGGGAAATGCACCCCTGGCTGGGTCAAAAATTTAAAATTGAAGCAAGGTGTACATGGACAATGAAATCAAAAGAGACAATATAAACTAATTATAAGATAATTATAAAATAAATAATGAAATAAGATAAATAAATAAATTAACATACAATAGTCTTGTAAAAATCTACCAGTTCAGTCTATCTGCAATATAAATGTTTCCCAAATCTTGTTAAAAATGGACAATTTGTCATTTAGTGTGAATCTCAGTTCTTCTAAGTGTAACATATTTCCAAGATCTCAAGCCCACATTTGAAAGGTCAGAGTTCCACATTTGTAAAATGAGTTTTTTCCCAATACACATACAAAATAGAATTGCTTGTGTTTGGTTTCTACTGCAAGAACTGTCCTCTGCTCCTAAAAGTCCAATACTAGGATCAGGTTCCAGACTCGTTGAATACACTTCAAAAAGAAATTTAAATATATTTTTCCAAAATGGTTGTAGTTTACTGCATGACTACAAAGAATAAAGTTCCTGTTGAAACATTGCACTTATTACAACTTGAAGATTTAGAATAATGGAGCCATTGAATGACCAATGCTTGATCACATTTGATGAGGATTGATGATTACAGCGAGCTGAACAGATCTCAGTCGAATCCCAGTTGCTTTATGCACGTCTTGTCTTGTTGATATGATTATACACGTTACTACAGAGACATGTTAATACAAAGCTGTCAATCTGCTTGGTGGGCGGGAAAACCATACTCCTAAGTCAAGTTGCAGTGGGCCTCAAAATGGGAGGGATTTTGGCCCTATTTTAACATTAGCAAATAAAAAAGAGAATTATTGTCTTTATATCACCCCAATATGACTGTGGACACACTATACCTACACACAGTTCTGTGCAAGCAGCTTCAAAAAGATGATTTTCATCATAGGTGCCCTTTAAGTCATTGTTTTAATCAAGTGGTGATATTGTATAGCACTGATCATCAACTGGCGGCCCGCGGGCCGGATTGAACGGGATTTGGACTGGATTCCAAAATTGTGAGGATCTAAAAGAAAATAGTGGTCCACACTAGGGCTGTGCAATTAATCGAAATTGAATCGCAATCGTGATTTGGAACGTTGCGATTAGCTAATCGCAAGAGGATGCGATATGACATATATATTATTTAACCTCCCCCGCTCAGAGCAAATGCATGACTGCCGTCTGTGTGTGACAGTCGTCTGTGTGTGACAGCCTTACTAGCCAATCGAGTGAGCACACTTTCGTACTGCCCAATCAGAATTGCGCAACCAAACTATGCGGAACGCCCACAATAACAAACAGGAAAGCGCGAATGGCTACATGAGGAGCATCTTGCTAAAAAGCAGGGGAGTAGATTTAGCATGGACGAAGGGGACGCGGAGGGGGACCAACTATTGAAATGTCCCCACCAATAATTTAATTTACTCAAAAAAAATCAGGCTGTCAATATTAACCTAGACATGTTAACCTAGAAAGGCTGTGCCTTTCCCTGCTGTCATGTGAGAGGCTGTAGCTGCATTCAGGAAAGCAGCGCCTAAACAGCACAGGTGAATTTCCCTTGCAAGAATGAGGTGTGTGAGGTCTGACACACACAGGTGAGGATGGCAGCAGCAAAAAAGGACATAAAGAGCTTTTTTCAACGAAAGGTGTAAGTCACATAAACTCGAGTTCGCTACTGAATGAGTCCATCATGATAATGGCGTTAATACTCGTGTTTTCACCGCTTTAACGCAGAATAAACAGCTAAATACAAAAGTAAATGATCCCTGCCTGCCAGTTCTGATCTCTCAGAGTAACGTGCAATTTCGGTTGAAACAGTTTGTCAAAAAAACTACGGTGTTCTGTGCTCCATCTTTTATTAATACTCATGAGACATGTTTCATTTGCCCTACGGCTAAAATAAACAGAAGTCTTTATTAAACTCTTTATTAAACTTTCACTTTATCAGTTAATAAACATTCTTTTAACATTACACTGTCAGGCCTGTAGCCAGCTTTTTGAATGGGTTATTTTTGCTGTTATTTGCCTGATTTTCTATTTAATTATGAGGTATAAATATGACATTTTAGGGACATTTTAAAAACAAATTTTTGCAGCATTATCTTGTCGGATGGTTATCATAAACACACTTTTTGATGTACCAAAATATATTTTAAACCATTTTGTCAAATTGCTATCACACTATTTTACTATTTTAAGTGTTTATGTGCATTTAAACTGTAAGTTTAATATTACAGTTTTATAAATATAATGAAAATTTATAATAAACAAATATGAAAGTCTACTTTCAATATACAAATTGATTATCTTTCATTACACACACACACACACACACACACACACACACACACACACACACACACACACACACACACACACACACACACACACACACACACACACACACACACACACATTAATATATAAGTACAATTTCAGAGATGTTTGCTAATATAAGTTAATATCTTTTAAGCTCCTTTTTTAACTAACACTCACTGCATTTTAGCAGTAAGAAGCTAAAATACAGATTATTGAATAATTGACTTGACTACAAAATTAAATCGCAAATCAAATCGAAATCACAATATCTGTCAAAAATAAATAAATAAATCGCAATTAGATATTTTCCCCAAATCGCACAGCCCTAGTCCACACTATTAAAGCAACTAAAAATAACAACAACTGAGTCTCTTGTCAGAATAACCACCATTTATGACTATATTTAGGCAACACTTCGAAATGAGGACAGATTCAGACAGACTATGCGGCGTTAAGCTATTATTGTTTCAAACAGATGTTCTCAGATTTTTATTTGATTTTGGGGTCCGGCCCCCAAAGAGACTGTCTGGTAAAACCCTGGCCCTCTGACAAATATAGTTGATGACCCCAACAATATAATGAAAAACCTGTATTAACCTTTCTGAATTTTTCACACTTTACTTTGTCTTTGACTCATAATGCGTTTGGGGAGATGCCAGGGTCAAGGTGAGGTCCCCCCCCGCCCCTCTTCTGGGTCACTTAAGTTCTCAGTGCGTCACATTGGTAGCTAATAGCTTCATGGCCCCTTTTGTTTCAGACCCTGCTGTGTAAATTATTATTTACGGTTCCCCTGTGCCTCTTCTTTTTGCCAGTCATGCTCCTTGTTGTAGACTTTATGGTACTGAGGAAGAGGGGCAGGAGGAAGACATTCGTCCTCCCTACCTTGTCTAAAAATGCTGCAGGAAATTATGGGCACTTGTACAGTGCAATCAGCTAGTGCTTTTCTTTGACAGAATGCCAGCAAGAGAGGGAGAGAGCTCCTTCCTTTTAATAAAAGTACATCATGTGCCTTCTCAGAAATCAGCGCTTTTCACCTTTTCAGACATGAAATACTGTGTGAATGAAAAGCCCCCGCCTTACATTTCCCCCCAGAAAATGCACTTTTATAGCAGCAGACTGTAAGTAGTATCATCTGTTTTGTTGTTTTTTATACCACAAAAAAAAGCAGGCTCAGTTTGCATGAATTATTCTGTTATCTAACACACTTCCTCATTCATGTGTAGTTGTACATTTCCTAATTCACTCTTTCTTCTCAGTTCTCTTGAAAAATAGTCCTACTTTTTTTAGAGAACTGAAAGTACTGATATAATTTGTCTAAAATGATGTGCTCTCATACAGGATTAGTGGCCCTAATTAAATCTATTTCATTTAACATGTAGTGAGTCAAATTTAGAGAAAGAAAAAAAGAACATTCTGTAATCTTCAAAACGACTGGCATCTTTGATCTTTATGAGCCATCTACAGTGAAATCTGCAAGAGGAAACCATTGTTCTGTTATCAGCTGTAATGTAACTTGTACACTACATATTATACAGTATAAGAGAAGTCATCTTTCGCTACTGTATTGTTTTTACACAGAAAATATTTAGCAAGTAACTTTTATTCTAAATCTTGAACCTTACTCTTGTAACAAAAAATGACCAGTAACAAAGGTGTGAAGCACCAAATCGGCCCATATTGAAGTTAATTTGAACACTATTCTGGCTATTGTTGTTGTCTATGAATTTTCAAATGTAGAACAAAAAGGCTAGAAACATGTGAAGCTCTACATTATAATATATTCATTCATTTTCTTTTCGGCTTAGTCTCTTTATTAATCAGGGGCCGCCACAGCGGAATGAACTGCCAACTTCATTCATTCATTCATTCATTCATTTTGTTTTCGGCTTAGTCCCTTTGGGGTCGCCACAGCAGATTGAACCACCAACTTATCCAGCATATGTTTTTACGCAGCGGAGGCCGTTCCAGCTGCAACCCATCACAGGGAAACATCCATACACACTCTTTCACACACATACACTACGGACAATTTAGCTTACCCAATTCACCCATAGAGCATGTCTTTGGAATATGGGGGAAACAGGAGCACCTGGAGAACACCCACGCAAACACGGGGAGAACATGCAAACACCATATAGAAATGGCAACTGACCCAGCCGAGGCGCGAACCAGCGACCTTCTTGCTGTGAGGCGATTGTGCTACCCACTGTGCCACCGTGACGCCCTACATTATTATTATTAATATTATGGTTTCCTCCGGGAGCTCCGGTTTCTCCCAAAAGTCCAAAAACATGTGGTATAGGTGATCTGGGTAAGCTAAATTGTCCGTAGTGTATGTGTGTGAATGAGTGTGTATGGATGTTTTCCAGTGATGGGTTGCAGCTGGAAGGGCATCCGCTGTGTAAAACATATGCTGGATAAGTTGGCGGTTCATTCCGACCCCAGATTAATAAAAGGACTAAGCCAAAAAGAAAATGTATGAATTATTATTATTATATTATTATTATTATTATTAATAATTATTATTATAATTATATTATTATTATTAATGAAATGGCCAAATTCTGGAAGGTTAAATAATAAATGACAGTAGTTTCTAGACTACAGTTTTTAATTTAAAACTTTAACAGCTCCCTATTTTTTTACTAATGATATGTGACGTAATAAATTAGTATTTTAAAAATAAGTATTATTTCACAATTCTTTATTCTGAATCTTTAGGAAATATTTTTGGTATGTCAAAAAGTGTGGTTTTAATGACCATCCGACAAGCTAATTCAGCTAAAAATAGTGCTTAAAATGTCACTAAAATGCAGTATTTAAATCTCATATAAGTAAATAGAAAATTAGGCAAATTACTGCAAAAGGTCCACTTAGAGAAAAAAGAACCACCCCTTTCACCAGGCTTGCTACGGACCTGATACAGGTCAGGTCCTAAAGTATACCTGCTACATGCACTGTAGTCAGTGCTCATTTTAGCAGTTTATTTTGGTTCAACACAAATTTTGATTCTAACGTCAAATATTTAAACAAGCACTCAAGAAATGAGCAATAATCATCAGCTTCTTAAATTGCATATAAAATATCAAGTAAAGACAAACAGTGAGTCATTGTGCCATTTAGCACTAGAAAAGTGAGATTTGCTTGTTTTATATGCTTGACAACTCTGAAGCTTGTAATGACTCATTACATTACTGCAGCAGAAAGCACCTTTTTTTGCTGGGCTGTTCAGCATAATTGTATGTATTATTTTATCCAGTGTGTGTTTGTGGTTGTGCTACAATGACTACTTTAAAACGGCTTCTGTATACAGTATGTAAAAATGCTAATGTGTTTATTCAATGTAATACATGTATTTTTTCACATATTACAGTGAAGACCTTCCCTGAAATCCTAGGTTGTCTATGAAAGCTTGATTAATGTGAAGAACAAATTTGTGAATTATACATGTAGCCCCTTTAAATTGTTTTGCTGTTGTTTTTTTTATTCTCTCATTGCTTTAAATCAGAGGTGCCCAAACTCTTTCGTATGAAGGGCAAAAAAACAAATATCATTATGAGCCGTGGGCTGAAGGTCAACATACCAAACAGTATTACATTAAAGTTGCCATAGGTAATTTCCTAATTTATTTCCTAATATTTAAAAATGAATATTTCCCAGTGTTGGGTTGCAGCTGAAAGGGCATCCGCTACAGCATGCGTAAAACATATGCTGGATAAATTGGTGGTTCATTCCGCTGTGGCGACCCCTGATTAATAAAGGGACTAAGTCGAAAAGAAAAATGAATGAATGAATAAAAATGAATAAAACATTACTAATCATAACTATTTAACTAATGCAGTATAACTCTAAAATGTTAACTTGTTGCAATATAAACAATAATAGTGAACAGTGGAGTTCAATGCTGAACATACTAGTCAAGTAGTCTGCCTTGCCTTGATTTGCTCACCAAAGTCTCTGCATTTTCCTCTATCCGTCAGGTATGTACATTTAAAGTAAATCTGATTGATTTACAATATTTAATTGAAACATTTAATTTCAGTTAGCTTTTAACAATAAAACAAACAAACAAAAGATTACAATAGATTCAGATTTGAAAAGACAATCTCTAAACAGTCCCCATCATCCTCCCTATCTTCTCATATAGGATGGCGGGCCAAATCAAATGTTACCCAGGTTTGTGCCCTAGTTTTGGCATCTCTGCTTTAAATACTGCAATTTAAACCCAGCACATGCCCTGCCATAGAACATTTGTATGTATCAATCAAAAACATTGATGATACTGAATCAAAGTGTGTCCTGCTGCTTTGAATCAGATTCATATAATGAGTTTCGATCCTCTCATTGAACCAATTCCAATATTTTTTCTGTTATGTCCAAATTGAACCATGCAGAAACTAATAATGTGAAATATTGAAAAATTAGATTTCAAGAGTAATATTCAATACATTATTATATTAATAAAGGCATTACATGATTAATGAACACATTCTATGAACAATAACGATGTTCAAAAAACATTCAAATATCTTATATTTTGGTTATAGTCTAGAATATGAAGGGAGCTTGCGTCGAAGGCATGTTTTATTTGAGTAACACGGCACTGCGATCATTCACTAGCTTTAGAGCTACAAAACCTCACGCATCATTAAGCTAATAAAGAAATGACAGTGTGCTTCTTTCGCTCCTTTATTGTGCAGATAAAGAGAACGCATCCATCTCTGTGATGAGCCAAAAGCTTATTTCAGCTTGTTTTATTTGATTCCGAGTCATCACATAAAAGCCTTACAAACACTGTTATTGCAGAACAGGAGCTGTGTGACTCTGGATATCATTATTCATCCCAACAGCGGCCCCCAAAATTTGCTGGCTACCGCGATAACAATAGTAAGACGGCGTATTCCTGTCATGCTGGTCAATCAATTGTACAGGCCGGAGGGCTCTCAGCCACTCTAGTCTCCTTATGGATGCTTCTTGAATGCTTTATCCATCGCATTAGACGTGAGGCTGTTTGAAATATAACAAATAAAGGAAAGATGACAGCGCAAATAGAAAGGCCTCCTCTTCCCGCTCAGCACCGCTGATCAGGTCAAGCGGACAAAAGGCAAGGAATGATGTGTGAGTTCTTCTTTTTTTTTTGTGGAGAAAGTGTGTGCGCACGAGCGGAGCTTCTCGCCTCGTCCAGCGAGACCTCTTATCTTGCCTTTGCAGGCCCTGCGAGGTGGGATGCGTCCTCTTTCATTAATATACTTCACACCTCCTCTGCTTTAATGGCTTGAGGAAGTGCCCGGTGCCTGATGGGAGAAACAGGTGGGGCCTCTTGGTGAGCTGACAGCTCCGGAGAAAATTTCTCATTTTAGGCTCTTCGTTGCTTCGCTCTATCTTTCTCACTCTCCTTTTCTAAGAGAGCCATCAATCATGCGTGTATGCCTTTGTTTGTAACCTTAGCTGCTTGATCCCAGAAGATCCATCAAGTTAGAGTACAGTACATTAAGTTAAACAGTAATGACATTGAAATATGGTGGGGTTTCTTCTTTCTAATAGGGCCTCTAAAAGGAAAGGCATATTTAGTAAGCAGAAATGTATAGGGAAAATTATGCAAGCGAGAGTTAATATGTGTCATGAAAACACAATATTCCAGGTGGAAGTTTATATATTCAGTGTGCAATATAAATGAGTACACACCGTTTTGAAAATGAATATTTTTATCAATTTCTCAGTGAATATATAGGTACTATCTTTTGGTACATTTGAACAAATTTATTAAAGGGATATTTTTATTAAAATAATATTTTAGTCACCAAAAATCTTTAAAAATAGAAAGATAATACATTTAAATTTATGTGAAATATTGGAAAAAAATTACAAACTACAAAATTTCATACATTTTTTGTTTCTCTTTTCGTCTTTTACATTTTTTTAATTTAAAATTTTCCTCTAACATATACACTAACAAAAGTCTTGTCATCGATCCTAGTTGTAAGAGCAACAAATAATAACTTGATTTCAAGTTGATCATTTGAAAAAGTGGCTGAAGGTAGATGAATCATCTGTTGAACTGCAATTCATAAACAAATACTGCAGAAGACCTATTGGAACTCGCATGGACCCACGATTCTATAGAAATCAGTCAAGTTTGGTGAAGGAAAAGTCATGGTTTTGGGGTTACATTCAGTATGGGGGCTTGTGAGAGATCTGCAGAGTGGATGGCAACATCAACAGCCTGAGGTATCAAGACATTTGGAGTGGCCATTACATTACAAATCACAGGAGAGGGAAAATTCTTCAGCAGGATAGCGCTCCTTCTCATACTTCAGCCTCCACATCAAAGTTCCTGCAAGCAAAGAAGGTCAAGGTGCTCCAGGATGACTTTATTAATAAGTGATGTGAGTCATTGCAGAGATGTGTGGATGCAGTCCTCCAAGCTCATGGGAGTCATACACAATATTAATAATTTTTCCACTGCACCATGACTTTATATTCTATACTGTACATTATTTCTGTTAAGTGACAAGACTTTTGTCTAAGCAAAATCAGACCTTACTGTCCTAATTAAATAATTAAATATCAAGGCATGATCATATTTCATTTTGGTAAAATAAGCGTAATCTAGAAGCCTTTGCCTTACATATAAGCCACTTCTGATACCATATGATCAACTAGAAGTCAAGGTATTATTTGTTGTTCCTAAAGCTTGGATAAGGGACAAGACTTTTGTCAGGTAGTGTATATTTGGGTGTACTAATTTTGGGCTGTTATCATAAGTTATTTTGTTAGATTAGTTCCAGATTTGGCTTCAGTAGTAATTTAATGTATATGCACAAATGTAATATTGTAAAGCTTCCTAGAGAAAAAAAAAAAAAATAGGTTACTTGATTCAGCCATTCATGTTATATTTGAGAGAACATGATGTTTATGTTTGCTGTTTGTTTATAGTGTTTTTGCTCCAATTTAACAAATGTAAAAAAAAAAATTAAAAGGGTTATTAATATATATACAATACAGAGTTAAATAATATATACAGGGTTTTATATATATACTTATCCAGCACATGTTGTACGCAGCGGATGCCCTTCCAGCTGCAACCCATTTCTGGGAAACACTCATTCACACTCATACACTACGGACAATTTAGCCTACCCAATTCACCTGTACCGCATGTCTTTGGACTGTGGGGGAAACTGGAGCACCCGGAGGAAACCCACACGAACGCAGGGAGAACATGCAAACTCCACACAGAAACGCCACTGACCCAGCTGAGGCTCGAACCAGCGACCTTCTTGCTGTGAGGCGACAGCACTACTTACTGCGCCACATATATATAAATTGCCATTGTAATATTGTCACTGCTTGTAATAAAATTTTGCCTTCATAATACAAATGTTGTGCATTTTTCTGAATATTCTGTACAGTAATGTAAAAAGAGATTCATGCAAATTGTTGCCATCATAACTACACCTGAAGTCTGAAATCTTATAATATAATATGTAATTAAACTATAATAATCTAATTTTAATGACCTCATCTGTCAAAATGATGCTGGTGTATTGACATGCTGGTGCTGATGCTGGTGTAAACACATCCATATTTCTATGATCTGCTGCTTTCTTTACTGCTGTTTTCTCAGTGTTTCTCAGTGTTTCTCAGTGTGCCACAAATACAGTGAGGGAAATAAGCATTTAATCACACTGTGATTTTTTCAAGATCTCCTACTTAGAAATCATGGAGGGGTCTAGAATTTTCAGTATAGGTGCATTTACACTGTGAGAGACAGAATCTTAAAATAAAAATGCAGAAATCACATTGTATGATTTTTTAACAATTTGCTTGTAAATTACTGTGTGAAATAAGTATTTGATCACTTGCTTTTCAGCCAAATTTCTGACCCTCAAAGACCTGTTATTTTGCTTTAAAATAGTCCAGCTACACTCTGCTTATGATTTTAATTTAGTAGCACTAGTTTGAGGTCACTAACTGTCATAAAGACACCTGTGCACCACACAATCAGTCAAAAGTCTAAGTAGCAACATGGCCAAAACCAAAGAGCTGTCAAAAGACACAAGAGATAAAATTGTAGACTTTCATAAAGCTGAAACTGCTACGGGGCAATTGCCAAGAAAGAGCAACTGTTGGAGCAATTGTCAGAAAATGGAAGAGGCTAATGATGACTGTCAATGTCCTTCAGACTGGGGCCCCACAGAAGATCTCTCCTGGTGGGGTATTAATGATGCCAAGAATGGTCTAGAATCAGTCCAGAATTATGCGGGAGGTGCTGATCAATGCCGTGAAGAAAGCTAGGACCACCGTTTTCAAGGGTACTATCAGTAATACAGTAAGATGTCATGTTTTAAAACCATGCATCGCACGGAAGGTTCCCCTGTTTTAGTTAGCCCATGTCAAGACCCATCTGAAGTTTGCCAAGGACCATCTGGATGGTCCAGAGTATTCATGGGAGAAAGTCCTGTGGTCAGATGAGACCAAAGTAAAACTTTTTGGTCTTAACTCTATTCACCGAATTTGGAGGAAGAAGAATAATGTGTATCATCCCAATAATACCATACCTACAGTGAAGCATGGGGCTAGAAGCATCATGCTCTGGGGTGTTTTTCTGCACAGGGGACAGAATGACTGCATTGTATTAAGGAGAGGATGAACGTGGCCATGTATTGTGAGATATTAGGCAAAAACCTCCTTCCCTCAGTCAGAGCATTAAAGATGGGTCGTGGCTGGGTCTTCCAACATGACAATGACCCAAAGCACACAGCCAGGAAAACCAAGGAGTGGCTTCGTAAGAAGCATAACAAGGTTTTGGAGTGGTCTAGCCAGTCTCCAGTTCTAAATCCAATAGAAAATCTTTGGAGGGAGCTGAAACTCCATGTTGCTCAGCGACAGCCCTGAAACCTGACAGATCTAGAGAAGATCAGTGGGCAAAATCCCTCCTTCAGTGTGTGCAAACCTGGTGAAGAACTACAGGAACCCCTTGACCTCTGTAATTGTTAACAAAGGCTTCTGTACTAAATATTTAAAATGCTTGACTCAAGTGATCAAATACTTATTTAATACAGTAATTTACAAATACATTGTTAAAAAATTATATAATGTGATTTCCTGATTTTTTTTTTTAATTTTGTCTCTCACAGTTGAATTGCAATTATGCAGAAAATTCCAGACCCCTCCATGATTTCTAAGTAGGAGATTTTGAAAAATCACAGTGTGATTAAATGCTTATTTCCCTCACTGTATCTACATATTTATCTACATGTTCCTCCCAGCAGTGTGGATGGTGTCTGAATATTTATCAGTTGCTGCAAAGGTATTTCAAACTTAATTTTTACTTTTGAACAAAGCACGAAACATTGTCATGAGAATATAAGGACATTGAAATGTTTAGTCTGAGAACTGACAACATCCTTAGTTTGAGCACTGACAATGTGGATTCTGGATAAAGTTCGCAATGATAACAATAGTTTCTGAAATCCACATACAGTGCAGCATTCTGAATAACAAGAATGAAGCTGTTGTTCCTTACCTTACTGTAATTGGGGACATTTTTCTTTAAGATGATTTTTCTATTTATTTTATTATTATTAGCAAATGATAATGTGATCTTAATATGCATAAAAGAGCTAACATAAAAGTTTGTCAGTCTTTTTGTTAAAACGCACATTAAAGCGCACATTCTTACATATTTCATTGTTTTGTTTATAATGAAAAGTTACACTCTTCCTTGCAGTACTGTTAAAACAAAACTTTTTCTCACTTTCTGTGGCATTAACGCAAAGCATATTATTGAAAATGGCTTTTAAAGCATCTGAAAATAAATGAATAAAAAAGAAAAGGCTATGCAGGAACAATATTAAAAGCATAGTTCACTCAAAAATTAATATTCTGTCATCATTTACTCACTCTCATGCCATTCTTTCATTCCATTTTTTTTTCATCTGCACAACACAAACGAGGAAAGTAGGATATGGTGACTGTAACTGTCAAGCTTCAAAAAGCACATAAAACTACCATTAAAGTATCATTAGTCCATACGACTCACAAGAGGCATAATACAAGCATTGAGTGAGAATTAGCACACATTTTAAGTCGTTATTCACTAGTAATGATTCACGTATAAATGCATTTTTACATAAGTGTTTAATGCAAGTGAGGGAATTCAACACAACAGTATCCACAAACTTTATTTGCTCTCATACGTTTTTCTTATCTTTTTTGTTTGTTTGGCTAAAGCTACAGAATTAAAGTTTAGTTATTTATATTTTTAATTAATTCTTTAGAAGGATAGCGCTCCTTCTCATACTTCAGCCTCCATATCAAAGTTCCTGAATGGAAAGAAGGTCAAGGTGCTTCAGGATTGGCCAGCCCAGTCACGAGATGTGAACATTATTGAGCATGTCTGGGGTAAGAAGAAGGAGGAGGCGTTGAAGATGAATCCAAAGAATCTTGATGAACTCTGGGAGTTCTGCAAGAATACTTTCTTTGCCATTCCAGATGACTTTATTAATAAGTTATGTGAGTCATTGCAGAGATGTGTGGATGCAGTCATCTAGGCTCATGGCAGTCATACACAATATTAATTCTTTTTCCACTGCTCCATGACTTTATATTCTACACTGTACATTATTTCTGTTAAGTGACCAGACTTAAAACAAAGTCAGATCTTACTGCCTTAACTAAATAATTAAGGCATGATCATATTTTATTTTGGTAAAATAAGCGTAATCTAGAGGCCTTTGCCTTTCATATAAGCCACTTCTGATACCAAATGATCAACTAGAAGTCAAGTTAATATTTGTTGTTCCTAAAACTTGGATAGGCGACAAAACTTTTGTCAGGTAGTGTATGGTTTTAGCTAAAATGTTCCAAAATATCACAACAGTTGCTCTGGGGGTGAGTAATTTAGCAGCAAATGATCATCTTTTTGATAAGCTGTACCTTTAAAAAAAGTTCTGTCAAGATAGGGTTAAGGGAAGAAGCGAGGACTCAAGTGCAGTGCTGGGGTATTTATTTAGTAAAAAAAAATAATAATAATTGAAATAAACAACCCCAAGGGGGAAATAATTTACTACAAACATAGGCATTTAGCTTGGCTGGACAGGGGGGAAGGACACAGGGGAAATGTTGACAACAAAATGGCACATGACAGCAAACACAAGGAAACTATAAGGAAATCAAATCATTAGTCAAACAGGTGAACTGAATAAACTACTAGTGGGATAACAAAGTGGGAGGGACTACACAATAGACAGGAGAGCACACGCCACAAAAAGACAAAGACAAAAGACGTGCTCACGCCAAACAGAACAAGAACATACAACCAATGAGAACTCTGATTAACACTATCACATAAAACAAAACATGCAAACGTGCCTTGTGCTACGTACAATGCCAACTCAAGACACAATACTTAAAACAAGACACAAGCACATGATAAGTTTTAAACACATACCTTGTGCTCAAATACAGTAAGCAGCATGCATGTACAGATTCCAGAGCTAAACAGAAACTGAAACCAACTTGACACAAGCACTGAAATTGAAGGACAAATGACATAAACCCAAGTATGAGAGAACATGCAGCTCGAGTGCACCCAAGACCACATGCTCAATACTAAGTCAAAGACAGGAGAAATGAGTGCAGGGTCCGAGAGAACTCAAGCTGGGGATGTCATTTGTGACAAGACAGAACTAATGTCCGGACTCTTGCATAGAGCGAGTGGCAGATGGAGCAGCAAGAAAAACATAATTTGATTCAAATTGTGAATGTTTTCTAAAAAGAAAGCAAGCCAAAAGCTCTCCCAGCACATGGACTTGCTGACCATATCCAATTTTTACATCCGAACAGTGTCATACACAGCTTGTTCATTTTTGTGCCATGAAAAAGGTCACAATTGTGACCCAGGACCACAAAGCCAGACATAAAAAAAAAAAAATGGATTTCATTTGATTGGAAAAAATAAAACATTGAGAAATTATTTGAGCAATAAAATATTGAGGGTGACGCAGTGGCGCAGTAGGTAGTGCTGTCGCCTCACAGCAAGAAGGTCACTGGTTCAAGCCTCGGCTGGGTCAGTTGGCTTTTCTGTGTGGAGTTTGCATGTTCTCACTGTGTTTGTGTGGGTTTCCTCCGGGTGCTCCGGTTTCCCCCACAGTCCAAAGACATGCGATACAGGTGAATTGGGTAGACTAAATTGTCCGTAGTGTATGAGTGTGAATGAGTGTGTATGGATGTTTCCCAGAGATGGGTTGCGGCTAGAAAGGCATCCGCTGCGTAAAACGTGCTGGAAAAGTTGGCAGTTCATTCCGCTGTGGCGACCCCGGATTAATAAAGGGACTAAGCCGAAAAGAAAATGAATTAAATGAATGAATAAAATATTGAAAAATGTGACTTGTCAAAACATGCAAACGTGCTACAAACAACACAAGACACAAGATTGAATGCAAGACACAAGCATGTCCTGTACATGTCCAGTAAAAACACATGTACTGTGTGCTCACATAGTATGCTGCATAATGTTCAGATCCCAGCGCCAAAGCCAAAACTGAACATGACGTACAAATGACAAACCCAAGGATGAGAGAGCGCACGACTTGAGCACACCTGAGAGTGCATGCTCAATACAAAGACACAGACAAAGACAGGAGAAATGAGTGCAAGACCAGAGAGAACTCAAGCTGAGCACATCATTCATGACAAGACAGAACTACTGTCCAGACACTGCCACCAAAACAAGAGCGAAATAGCAAAACCCTGACAAGTTCTAGCACTGAGGGCACTTTATAAATTGTGTCTTTTCAGTGAGCAAATCTCAGCAAAGCTCCAGTGATTCCCTGTATGTTAATTCATGTTAGCGAAACACTGGCCTGTTCCTTTAACCTCCGGATTCCACATCTCATTATTGAGACTCTGTCTATTATAGTCATGCTAGTCTCTGCATCGGCCACTCTGATGGAATTTGGCAAGTAAGGAGAGCCTCGTAGGAGAAACCCACACGCACACACACACTTATTATGCCAGCCCTGAATGTCATCCGGCTCTTTGAGCTGTGGCTCATTTGTGAATGTCTGTCCTCTGGCCAAACGTATTTCTCTGCCCTTTAGAAAGATGATGTTGTCATCTGATGTCATTTTTTAAATTGCAACACTCTATCCCATCACCCCCTGTGCACTTGCTCCCTCCCTCTCTCTCTCTTGCTCCCCCACCCGCTTTCTGGACTCTGCACAAGGAGTCACATTAGCATTTTGCAGAAACCGTGAGACATTTTGCCACTTTCGGCTTTGTGACAGATTTCACAAGCTCAATTTTAACCGTTGCCCTGGGGGGGCAGAGGCACAGTTTCCATCTGTTGATAGCGTAGCTGAAGCCAGCAGGTCGTTTAAGAAAACTTCCTATCCGGGCTGCCAGCTGCACTCAGACTCTAGATATGGAGTGTTCGTTTCGGGCCCTTGTGGTGCTGGGCTGTGATTTCACTCGCTGCGTGAAAACGTGACAATTGGAGCTTCGGCAAATGCAAATGAAACCAACACCGGAGATATCAGATGAAGTTATGTTTGGAGATGTTCTGCATGACAAGTTAAATTAGGTATACTTTTGAGTGCAAATTATAATAAAAATATGCTCACGCTTAGCATGACCCCACGTTTGGAATACACCTTGCATGCGGTGAGTGGCAGAGGGAGCAGCGTGAAAAACACAATTTGATTCAAATTGTGAATGTTTTATGAAAAGCTAGCAAGCCAACAGCTCTCCCAGCACATTGACTTGAGTTGACGTCAGGTGCTCGCAGGTTTTGAATGCTTGATAAAACTATTATTATTGGCTAATCATGGCACTCTACGATTAATCTCTTACTTGCATTGTATCTATCGCTCTATTAGGGTGATCATATCAAATTCTTGACCTGGACAGTCTTGTGCACTGCTTTATATATAGCGCTATGTAAAACTATAATATTTGGAAGAAATACAATCAGGATTCTGATGGTTCGAAAATATCAAATTACTGAGAAAATTGTTTTTAAAGTGGACCATATGAAGTGCTTAGCAATGCATATTACTAATCAAAATTAAGTTTTGAT
Source organism: Danio kyathit (assembly GCA_903798195.1). Taxonomy (NCBI): domain Eukaryota; kingdom Metazoa; phylum Chordata; class Actinopteri; order Cypriniformes; family Danionidae; genus Danio; species Danio kyathit. The sequence goes on along the minus strand of LR812531.1, from coordinate 40,541,297 downwards.
ATATTTATAGTAGGAAATGTATCAAATTTTGTAATGGAAAATGATCTTACTTAATATTTTATTGATTTTTGGCATTAAAAAGAAAAATCAATCATTTTGATCGATACATTTTTGCAAAAACACTTACCTGTGCAGCATAACACTTTGTTGTAGTCCAGGGTCACATTTTGCTCCACATAACATATTTTCTGAAATGTGTTCATTTCTGAACCCTATATATTAAGCTTTTACACAGCCATATCACCCTGCAGCCCAAGACCGGTTACTCACTGAAGCTAAGCAGGGCTGAGCCTGGTCAGTACCTGGACGGGAGACCACATGGGAAAACTAGGTTGCTGTTGGAAGTGGTGTTAGAGAGGCCAGCAGGGGGCGCTCAACCTGTGGTCTGTGTGAGTCCTAATGCCCCAGTAAAAGTGAAGGGGACACTACACTGTCAGTGGGCGCCGTCTTTCGGATGAGACGTTAAACCGAAGTCCTGACTCTCTGTGGTCATTAAAAAATCCCATGGCACTTCTCGTAAAGAGTAGGGGTGTAACCCTGGTGTCCTGGCCATAGTCCCTCAATCGGCACTTACCCATCATGGCCTCCTAATCATCCCCATCCACCGAATTGGCTCTATCACTGTCTCTCCACTCCACCTATAGCTGGTGTGTGGTGAGCGCATTGGCGCCGTTGTCCTGTGGCTGCCGTCGCATAATCCAAGTGGATGCTACACACTAGTGGTGGTGTGGAGAGACTCCCCTCATGATTGTGAAGCGCTTTGGGTGTAGGGCCATACACAATAAATGTCCTATATAAATACACAAAACATTACATTTTTTTCCAGGCTAAATAACCTAATTACAGTGTCATATTGAAGAATATATTATACTTTTTAAAACAAATTTACTATAAAGTAACATTCGCTACTAGTTTTTTATCACAGCTTCCATTATTTTGGGCCTTCAAGACTTTAATAGGCACCTATTTTACCCCTTTTTCAATATTTAAGAGAATTATTTTGTGTCTCCAGATCGTGTCTGTAAAGTTTCAGCTCAAAACACTCATCAGATTATTTATTATACCTTTCAGAATATTGGAATTTTCTGCTCTGAACACAATGTAGCTGTTTTTGTTGCCTGTGCCTTTAATGTTAGTTCTCCCCGCTCACCGTTCCCTCGTGCCTGTCAGAGTGTGCCTCAATCTCTGGCTCTGTCAGATAAACAGCACAGTGACAGACATGAAAGAAGTAGATCTCACATAACGTTTGTGAGAAATACTACAGTAAGAACTTTCCCAATTATTATTTGATGTATTTGTTGTGGAGTTAAGTCAAGCCTTTCTGCAACGATGAGTCACACACAATGTCGTTACAAAGTTCACGCACACGCACACGCACACATTTGCACTGTTTTTGCACAGCAAATGTGACAGGATGCACATTAACATCCACTGCTATATGGATATCCGTTATGTTAATGTACAAAATAAACCTGATTTAACTTCCATGAACCGGGATTGAAGCGTCTTCTTTTATAATTGTACTGACATGCGGCTGTGGTGATAAAGATGGTAAAATCACTGTAATTCATTACAAACATCCAATTTTAAAAACATTTTAAACTTGTAATGCTCATTATTGATCACATTTGATGATGATTGATGATCACAGAGAGCTGAACAGATCTTTTAATCTCAGTTGCTTCTATTGTTTAATACATAAAATTACTTAGGATAGTTCAACAAAAAAAGAAAATTTACTTACACTCAAGTGGTTCTAAACGTTTAAAGGTTTCTTTCTTCTCTTGAACATGCAATCCAAGACCTGTGAAGAAATGATGCCAAGGTATCCATAATCCTGGACCAGGCCATATCCTCAGTTGACACTGTGGCAATCATGGAGGAGCGGAGAGAATGAGACTGATTCCTGAAAGACCACAGTGAAAGATGAGTCTTCACATTGATCCCATGGGTCAGTGTGATCATCTACCAGTGACCTACTCACACCTGCAGTTCTCCACGATGGACGTCCAGCGTTCTCCAGCCTCCAGCACCTAGACAGCAGCTCTGCGCAGGAAGTTTGGCTAGAGAAGAAATGGTTGTGCCAAACAGAGCCTGGTTTCTCTCTAGTTTTTTTTTTCTTCACTTTTGTCAATTGGTGAAGATTGTTCCTCGCCACTCGTTGGACTTGTAGAGCTGTGCGTTGATGCATTTGCTCAGTAGGGTTACTTTCAGTAGGGAAAAATAAACCACACTGAACTGAACTGAACTAAACTGAGCTTCAATTCTGAAAACTGGACTGACACAGTTTCAATTTACTAGAACTTTTATGTTAAGCTGCTTTGACACAATCTACATTGTAAAAGCGCTATAGAAATAAACATGAATTGAATTGAACACAAAAGAACATTATAAAGACAGCTAAAAAAAACTGTAACCATTAACTTACTTCCATAGTAGGAAAAATATCCAGCTTCCTTCAAAATATTTTATTTTGTGTCCCTTTAATAATACATTCATTATTAATTAATTTAATGCACATTATTATAGTATAATTAAATTTATTGGCTTAACAATTCCCTCAATGTATCCTCATTTTCAGCACAGACTTGCATCTTTCATCATGACCCGTTCGTTAGCATCAAAGTCATCTGTCACTGTAAATTGTGATAGCAAATGTTAGCTCGTAAATACCGCTGTATGTTTGGCCGGTGTAAATGAACTCCACCTAACTTCTGTTCACTCCGCTCTCCTCTCTACAGTCCTGGCACTCGTATTGTTTTCTCTGCCCTCCAGCGCTCCAGCAAACAAGACAAGGTTGTTTTCTGAAAGCCGCTATGCTTTCCTTTTTGTGGCCTCTGGGTTTGGAAGGACTCTCCGTCAGAATGCTGATGTCAGGGAAGTTTCTCCCTCCATCTTCGCTCTCTCTCACTGTCATTTCTTTTTGACTATGCGCCTCCAATGTCAAGTCATTAATCACTTTGCAGAAGTTAAGTGTGACTGCAGGCAGACATGCTGTTATAAATTGCACGAGCAAGAGAAGCCGTAATTAGTTTGCAACAAACTTGATTCATAGGCCATGTTGTGTAACTTCTTTATTCAGATTAGGTTTTTTTTCCGGATGGATAATTAGGCTACTTGTGTTTTAAACAAACATGATTCTAGTACTAACAAGCAAGCCTAATTGGTAAATGTAATTTTTTTATAGGAATAATCTGATGAGTGGGTCCCCGGTGTGTTGCAAATGGCATAAACGATGTCTTTGCGAGGCACCTTGGAGGAAAAAAAAGATAATTAATTTCAGTTTTAGCTATTTAAATTTACATTTTTGCAAAAGGTGTGTTTACACAGACTTTTAATTGGACCATTTTCCCAAAAATCTAATTGGCAAAAATAAAAGTGTTCCAGTTTGCCTGTTAAACATAAATACTAAACCAAAAAATGTGATACTAACTATTTGTTTTATAAAATACTAAACATCAGGGTGCGAATAACAGGGGGTTTGACATCACTAATTAATGCTTGATCCTCCTGAAGGATGTCCCTGATCTGCATCTTAAATAATAAGAATAATAGTAATATAATAGTAATATAAATATACATTCGACCATCCATAAAATGGTTGATACCATTGTGAAAGCATGATTGTACCCAGCAGTCTATGCAGGAAAATATTCAATCGGCGATCTGAAAAAAGCAGATCTAGCCTGCAGTAGACACCATACTGTAAGTGTATTTGAATCTATGTACAGCCTTAAAGGGATGGTCCACGGTAGGGCTGTACGATTTGGAGAAAATATCTAATTGCCATTTTTTTAACAGATATTGCGATTTCGATTTGATTTGCGATTTAATTTTGTAGTCAAGCTTCAGCTCAGTATTCCTTATCATAGCTTCTTACTACTAAAATGCAGCGAGTGTAAGTTAAAAAAAAGAACTGAAATTAACTTAAACATTTATTCAGATTTGTTTATAAGTATTCAGAAATTAAACACAAATTTTTCTCTAGAGCAAACAGTATTGATTTATGGCGTTAGTTATCCCCTGGTGCCTTTGTGATGTTTTTTTCATATGGTGTAACAACTGCAAACAACTCTGATTGTAATTGTACTTAGCTGTTGCTAGCTACTATATTGAGTGTCTCTTGCGATTAGCTTATCGCAACATTTCAAATTGCGATTACAATTCGATTTCGAATTAATCTCACAGCCCTTGGTTGTGATTATAAGATGCAAAGCAATGTGTGCTCATGCTTCACTTGTAGAAAATCAAGTTATTTTTTCATATATCTTACTTTGATTATATACAGCTACTCAGCTAACATGAAAACGACTGTCATATTTCCCAGTTCCTCGGAAAGGACCGCCCTTAAGAGGCTCTGATTGGTCAGCCAACATAATGTGCTGTAATTTGCAGATTGGCTCCACGTGACCATGTCATGCCCCCTACAAGCACATGCTTTTGCACTGTGTAAACAGCCGTATGAGTTTGCCTGAATCAGACAGAAATATGAAGAGCACACAGCTGAACCTGCTCTCTCAAATAAAATCTGACAAGTGTATTTCACATATATTCAGAAAAAACATGTGTAAGTAATATGAAACGTTCACATATCCTTTGCAAGTTTGTTATTTGAGATGAAGAACGCATGGTAAGCGGCCGCATAGAGAGACACTGAAAGTGTCCGCATAGAGAGACTGCAGCGCTGTAGAAGATTGTGGGTGTTTACAGTGGTTTGACTGATAAACATGAATTTGTAGCTAAAATGTTAGTGTCAAACAGCATTTCTCATTGTTTACATCATTGTTTATGTCCTCACTACAACATACCATTAATGCTAGAAACTGTGCATGTAGTTGATCAATTTTAGCAAATAAAAATACTTACAGGTTGTGGCTCACAGTCCACAGCTTCGTCTGTTGGAGGAGTTATTAGCTGAATCCAGCACTGAACTGGGAGACATTCTGGAAGCTGTCCTTTGTCAAATGCTAGCTATATATTTTTTTATAATTCTCTAGAACATAATTAAAATTTAACTGTAAGCATGTCTCTCTTTGTGTCGTGTCCTTTGAAAGCCCAAATACAGAAACAGAACAAGCTCTGTGGAAATAGCAGCGTTTGGCATTTTAGCTTTCTCTGCTATAACATTACAGCACCTTTGGCCACGCCCCTTCGCTGCGCAGGGTGTATGCGCGTGGTGAATACGTGTAACCGGAAGGCCTTGTGAACTCACTAACCCCGATGTATTTTTTTGTAGTCCCCAAACTTCGTTCGTTGAAGGCTTTGCCAAGCTAACTCTGTAAAAGCCAATGTCTCCGTTTGCATTGAACTTTGAACGTATTACATTCAGAGATGTTGTTTATGTTCACACAGCTCCATTACACATCAACTAAAGTTTAAAATATGATATAAAACACCCCTTTACAGTAAATTAAATTTAGACTTATAGCTTGTATTTTAATAAACACCTAGGTTATACATGGAAGTTAAACAGTAAAACAATAAGTGCAGTCTATCATGGTCATGCATTTAATGTTTTTTTTAAAATAAATGAAATATGTTGTTTTTGAAAATCACGTCTGTTAAAATAGCTCATCACAAGTTACTGTAGGTCAGAAAATCCACTCATTATTTCTCAAAACACTGAAAACTTAAATAAGTTTGATTAATAAATGTAATGTAACAACTAAATATATGAATTTGGTTCACTGAAGCATCCATATGTATTACACAATCTAACATTATGTGGAAAAAAGATGACCCCCTTGATAGTCAATGTATAAATCCCACAATGGTTGTTATATATTTTACCACTGTAATGTATAGTAGGCCAAAAAGAATATGTGAAAAGAGTTGAAGGTCCAAATGTATATTACTCCAAAACCGTAGATGGAAGTATGTCCCAAACGGGATACATCACCCTCCAAAGGACCGTTTTGAATGAAGGATTTTGAAGGGTACAACTGATAGAAACTTCAGTCCCCCATGATCCTTTGAGCAGGTTTGTTGAATAGCACTTTCCATTTGGAAGGGGTCATCCCTATACCCTATTCCCTTCGAAGTTGTCACTCCAGAGGGTAAACTCTTCAAAAGGATTAATGCATAGGGATTAGCTGATCCACAAATGTACCTGTATGGGTACACTTTACTATTGCTGCATGATCATTTTGAATGACAGTAAATTAAATCAAATGAGGCTGGTTTAGGTCACATCATAATGCCAATATCGTGAACATAGTATGCCTGGGTTGATTCACTCCAGAAATTGCATTTTCTGAATGAAGGCAGAACTAAACATTGTTAAATGGGACGATGCAGCCTTTGTGGGATTGCTATTGTTAACTAGCATCTGTGACAGCAGCTGTTGCTTGTAATACTTGTGCTGGACTTTATTGTAATTAAAAGTCCTGTCATTGTTGCTGTGTAATGAATCTTAGAATTGTTTTTTTTCCCCTCGTGGATGACAATGACTGCCACTTTACAACATTCTTTAAAACATCGTTTTTATTCAGGAAAAAAAAGAAACTCACAAAGGTTGTGTAAACCACTTGAGAGTAAGTACATTTTCAGTTTTGAGTGAACTACTCATTGAACAACAACAACAACACTAATTTGTGTACTTATCTAAGCTTGCTCTGGTCAAAGTGGTACAAACATAACCCCTTAACCGTCAGTGCCACTTAAAAAAAAATATCATTATCTGAAAAAGTTGACTCGATAGTCAATGTATAATTCACACACTGGTTATCGCATACTTTACTACTGTATAGTAGGTCAAACACAGTATGTGAAAGAGCTGAACATCAATACATATAATACTCCTAAACAGTAGATGGGTGTGTGTTCTAAACGGGATGCATCACCCTCTTAAGGGCCCTTTGGAATTAAGGATTTCAAAGGGGTACAACTGATGGACACTTCAGTCCCCCATGATTTTTTTGGGCTGGGAAGTTTGTTTGGTGTCAAACGGCACATTCCATTCAGAAAGGGTCATCCATATGCCCTAATACCTTCAAAGTTTTCACTTTAGAGGGTAAAACCTTTAAAGGGAAATTGACAGAAAATCTAAGAAAAATATTTGAAAAAAATATATTATTATATTATATTATATTATATTATATTATATTATATTATATTATATTATATTATATTATATATATATATTATATATATATATATATATATATATAATATTATACTATATATTATTATATTATCAAATGTGAAGATTTTATAAATTTTATAAAATCTTTTTGTTTGGGTGCAGTACCAATTGTTACCACTAGATGACATTCAGTTTCATATAAGGGTGCCAGAAAATAGTCCTAAGCTAGATAACTAGGTATCAGTGCTATGTACTATTATTATTATACTATTATTCTTGCAGCCTTGGTAGGCAACACAGTTCCTTGATTACTAAACTAGAACGAGAGTGTAGTTCCGGTGAATCATCTGTTGAACTGCATCCCAAGCATCAAAAATACCACAGAACACTTTTTGGAACCCACATGTACCCAAGATTAACAGAAATCAGTCAAGCTTGGTGATGAAAAAATCCTGGTTTGGGGTTACATTCAGTATGGGGGCGTGCGAGAGATCTGCAGAGTGGATGGCAACATCAACAGCCTGAGATATCAAGACATTTGTGCTGCCCATTACATTACAAACCACAGGAAAGGGCAAAATCTTCAGCAGGATAGCGCTCCTTCTCATACTTCAGCCTCCACATCAAAGTTCCTGAAAGCAAAGAAGGTCAAGATGCTCCAGGATTGGCCAGCCCAGTCACCAAACATGAACATTATTGAGCATGTCTGGGGTAAGATGAAAGAGGAGCCATCAAAGATGAATCCAAAGAATCTTGATGAACTCTGGGAGTCCTGCAGGGACGCTTTCTTTGCCATTCCAGATGACTTTATTAATAAATTATTGAGTCATTGCAGAGATGGATGGATGCAGTCCTTCAAGCTCATGGGAGTCAATCGCAATATTAATTATTTTTCCACTGCACCATGACTTTTATATTCTATACTGAAAATAATTTCTGTTAAGTGACAAAACTTTTGTCTAAGCAAAGTCAGACCTTACTGTCCTAATTAAATGATTAAAAATCAAGGCATGATCATATTTTATTTGGTAACACTTTATTTTGATGGTCCATTTGAGTATTAGTAGACTGTCTGCTTAATATCTGTTGACACTGACATTTAACAGTCCTTCAACAGACATTTAACTGACTATAAGAAACTTTGCAATTACATGTCAACTTACACTAACCCTAATTCCAACCCCAACCCTAACCCCAACCTAACAGTCTACTTATAATCCAATGATAATTAGTTGCAATGTAACTTAAATTCAACAAACGGACCGTCAAAATAAAGTGTGACCTTTTATTTTGGTAATACAAAGTGTAATCTCGAGGCTTTTCATATAAGCCACTTCTGATCAACTAGAAGTCAAGTTAATATTTGTTGTTCCTAAAACTTGAATAGGCGACAAGACTTTTGTCAGGTAGTGTACAGAAGAGTCAAACTTTAAATTGGAAAATTATCAAAATTTTCCTTTGTGTTTTTTGATCAAATGCTAATGGTCTAATCCAGTTGAATAGTTTATGCTAAGCTAAGTGCTCTCACCAGACCCGGAGATCACCTGAATGGGTTAAAAACTGGTAAAACTCAACTGTTTAAGTCTAGGTGATTTGTAAAATGACCCCAAAAAATGGTGTGTTTTTTTAAACAGAGCTTGATGTGGCAGCCTAGACATGCAGCCTTAATAGTATGCAGCTTTCTGATTGAGACGCAGCCCTAGAGTCATCCAGGAAAATTCTCCAGCAAATCAGTTTCATCACACAAGGTCAGAACAACCCTTTCCTCTTAAAAAATGTCCTGTAATGGAGATTTCAGCTTTTCTCTGCACTCCAGGTCATCTGTATGATGTGTTTTTGCCTTGACCTCAGCCCAGCTCAGTTCCCCCTTTCATTTCGAATACAGCTCATGAACTCCAGTCTACAAACCCCAGACCCGATTTTTGCTCCAGGACACACTCTTCTACTTTCCCCAATGCACAAGCGCTTCTGTTTATTCCTGACTGCTGAGATATTCTACACCACATGAAGTAGATTAATATCTCTTTTGAGGCACACCGTGCTTGTCTTGGCTGCTGGAGGTTACCGTGTTAAATATGAAAGAGAAGTAGGCATGTTTGAATGATTGATGCATCGCCTGTCATTTGCGTTTATTGAAGTGACAGGTCACTATGGAATATATTGCAACTGGCATGCATCGGGCAGATAATATAATCTTAGCCATTGCAGTTGAGAGATTTATTTATTTTCTCTCTATTAACTCCACACTAAGGTCAACAGATGAGGAGACAAAAATAAAGACAGGTCAAGATCACATGAGTGTATTCAGAGAGGATTTATATGGCTGCTCACATATACAGTTATTGGAAAACTGTTATGGCTATATACAGTATGTGTGGAGGCTGAATTTGGCAGCTGTAACACTAACTAAACAGGATATACTGTATAAGGGAACATTTACATGATAATGATTTCAGCTAAGAATGGAAAACGACTGTTCATTTGAACAATAATTTTTCTAAACAAAACTTATTTACACCATGATTTCACTTAAGGGTTCAAGACACCCTGCAGTACTTTTTTGAAATTTTAACAGATTGTGTTGAGCATCAGTTAAGACAACGTTAGCACCTGTCAGCTTTAATTTAGGGGAAAACTGGATAATTTTGAGCTTTTGTTAGCTAATTTCATCTTCCGGGTTAAAAATAATTTTTGGGGCGGGATCAAAATCGGTGATGTGGCATGAATCTGCTAGTGGAGTGATTTCTCATTATTATTCATCAGTGGTGGAAAGAGTACTGAAAAGTCATACTTAAGTAAAAGTACCATTACTTGCCTAAAAATCTAGTGCAAGTAGAGTAAACGTATCTGTTTTAAGTATTACTCCAAGTATGAGTAAAAAGTAGACCTTTCAAAAGGACTCAAGAGTAGTGAGTAGTGAGTATTACGCTGTTAAATGCTAATGCTAATGTATTTACATGTAATTTGTGGATGTGTGTAAACGTAATATTCTGTAGTGCTTTCAGTTATTGCCCAGCAGGCACACGACATCATAAGACATTAATATTAGGTTAGATTTAGCTTGTGATGTCAGGTGACCAAAATTCAATGTCTAGCCAGCATCTAAGGACAACGTTATTTTGAAGCCCAATGATCAAATGATGTTGATATTTGGTCGATTTTAGATTGTGCTAGAAAGTGACCAAAATCCAATGTCATATTGTCGTCAAATACTGACATTTATTCGTCAGGTATGGCAACCAAAATCCAACGTCTGATGAACGTCATGGTGGTAATGTCTACACAACATCAAGCTGTAACATCATTAGACGTTGATATTTGGTTGCTTTTAGGTTGGACGTTGGACATTGACGTTGTTGGTCTGACGTTGGGTTCTGATGTCAACCGGATTTTTATTTCCAAACAAAATGCAATGTCCCCACGACATTAGGGTACAACATCAATCTGATGTCATGTCCCTGCTGGGTGTTTAAGGCCATTTTGGTCATCATACAGTAAACATCCATCATCTTCTCATAAGTGACATGCTTCTAAGCAGTCTCTGGGTCAATGCGTGGAAAGATTTTGGACATCTTGGACACTTTTAATGTTTGCTCGACACTCACAGAGCTTTACACATTTTTTGGGGGGGAATCTTCTCATCCACCACCAGTGTGCAGCATCCACCTGGATGACGCAATGGCAGCCATATTGCATCAGACAGCACACCACACACCAGCTGATTGGTGGAGAGGAGACAGAGTAATGAAGCCAATTATGATATGGGGATGGTTGGGAGGCCATGATGGACAGTAGCCAGTGGGAAGATTTGGCCATGATGCCGGGGTTAAACCCCTACTCTTTTTCAAATTTTTAATGACCACAGAGAGTCAGGACCTCGGTTTAATGTCTCATCCGAAAGACGGTGTTCTCTCGATTTGTCCCATCTTGTCAAATTGTCCAACCTCCCATTCAAATAGGTAGCACTTTTTGATGACGCAATATGCTACCCATCAGATTTTGCTACCAGTGTAAATTGTAATGTGGAGTAGTGTGATATGAAGCTGTAATTTCGCCCTAACCTACCTAATCCCTAACCCCAACCATTCAAATACAGTGTTGGTAGCATCATCTGATGGGTACCCAGTTAGCATACGAATTTGGGCCACTTTAGGCAGTTATGCGACACTGTTTGTATTCCTTCGGCCAAGACAAAATGAATGTGAGCCTGAAGTGGCCCACCTGTACAATGGCAAAGGTTCAAAGGTTCAAATTCAAATTCATATATGGGCCATTTAAGGCAAAGATTTGGCACTTATGGCAAAATGTAATCTGAATGTGAGCCTAATGTGGCCCATGTGGAAAATGATCAATTTGGCCCAAATGATGGAGGACAAATGTGAGCCACGGTTGGCAAGAATGTGGCATAGTCATTTAAGGGTAATCTGGGTCTAAACCTAAAGTGGCTCACATGTATAGGTGCAAATGTAGCTCAGTTATCATAAGACATATGTGTGCCACTTTTGGCAAATATTTGGCACAGTAAGCTCTGGCTATTGCGGCTGTGAGCCTAATGTGAACCAGTTATTTTAAAACATATGTGGGCCACTTTTGGCAAATATTCGGCACAGTAAACTCTGGCTAATGCAGCCGTTAGCCTATAGTGGCCCAGAGAAGATATGGAAAGTGTGGCCCAGTTATCCCAAAACAAATGTGGGCCACTTTTGGCAAATATTTGGCACAGTTAGCTCTGGCTTATGTGGCTGTGAGCCTAAAGCGGCCCAGAGTAGATATGGCAAATGTGGCCCGGTTATCTTAAAACACATGTGGACCACATAGACTAAACCCTATCATGGAGAAAAGTGTTTGCTTTAGTTGGGCTCATAGCCCTGAACCTCTTAATATAAATTTTCTTTGGGCTGCTGTAACTTTTAAGAACTTTGCTTGAAAAGTTTATTCATTACAGCAAACAAGCCAAGTAAAAAAAAAAAAAAAAAAATAAAAAATAAAATTAAGTGAGGCACAACCTGAGATGAAATAATATAATTCACTGATGTTAACCAATGTTTTATTCATTATTAGAAGTAACGTAATAACATGCTTCCACATGCCACAGAATTATGAAGGTGTATAAACTAAAAACTTCTGCTCACAGAGACATCAATAATCAGCATATGAACCTCAACAACAGTGACAATTAACAAAATGAACAAAACTCACAAACAACACAAAAAGGATACTAAAAGTGACAAAATCAACAACGTCAACATAAACAGCAGAATCGGAAGCAAATAATGAAAACTGTAGCATCAATATGCTATAGAATGTATTCATACTGCAATGCATGCTAGGATTTTTGTACTTTGCCACACCCAGCAAGTGTAAGGTGTAGACCAGATCTGGGCCAGAATAAAAGCAAATTGTGGCCCAGAATAGGGTCAGTTCTGGTTCATTTGGTTGAATTCTGGCTAATATGTGGTATTGCTTTGCTTATTTGTGGCCCAGATCTGACAAACAGGAGCGGACCGCCCTAGAGCCATCATTCCATTCAGTATGTGGTTCAGATGTAAGTGTCTGGTGTGGGCCAGATCTGGGCCAGAATAAAAGCAAACTGTGGCCCAGAATAGGGTCAGTTCTGGTTGAATTCTGGCTGATATGTGATATTGCTATAGCTGAATTGTGGCCCAGATCTGGCAAACAGGAGCGGGCTGCCCACGTGCCAACATTCCATGCGGTATGTGGGCCAGATGTAAGTATCTGATGTGGGCCGGATTTGGGCCACATGAATTTTGCTAGCTGGGTAGGATAAAATGTCAAGACAACGGCACTCACTGAGCAGTATAGAGTCCTCTTCACTATACTGGATCGTTAGGGCCCACCAGACCGCAGGTTTTGTGCCTTATTCTGTTCATCACTTCTGGCAGCAACCTAGCTTATGTGGTCGCCTTTTAATCAAATGCCATAACTTTACCTCCCCCCTCAAAATCACTTTTCTTCACTTTTGGTCACATGGAACACCTTTAGGGCAGGGCTATTGGTGCATGCCTTGTTTCTACCCTGCTTTCGTCCAATCATCAGTCTTCATCCATTTTGTTAGCTACGTCCATGTTCTAACAATCCAGCTGGATACCAAGGAACAAATCATGCATCTCCCTACATTTTTTTCTAATTTCAGACACCATTTCAAGGGGATGTACGCTACAATTGCGGTAAAAGGGATGCTGTAAACTTCTGGTTCATGCTGACTTGAAACTTTATATCAGAACATCTGCATCTAATACTGAAACGGAGAGTTGTGTACTTTTATGATGTACTGTAACTATCAGGTGTTTCAAAACAACCCCTTAGAAACTGTAAAAGCCAAAGACACCACAACCCTGCTGACGACTTCTTCAGCCAAGAAACACATTGTATCAGCCCAGATGAGAAATGGCCACTGTTGCGTTTGACAGCTCTCCAGACGGCAGAATAACACTGCCAAGTTTACACAATAGATTGAAAGTTCCCCGGCTACACCATATTCTCTGTTTTGATTATTAGTCAATGCCGGAAAGAAGTTCCCCTTAAATTTCACCAACACTGCCGCTCAGTTCTGTCAATTAGCATGATACACTTTAATTGATGCAAGTATGTTTATTAGATTGGTTATTATAATTTGTTACTATTTAGTTTAGATGCATTTATGTACTAAATAATACTAAAAAAAGAACTAGCTGGAGAGGTTTGTGCAGCCAAAACTGTGGCATCGTGAGAATGATAAAAGACTAAGATAACGCATCGGTTAAACGCCTAATGTGCATCATTTCTCTTCGTTCTGTCATATTAGCGCTTCAAAGTTACTTGAATCAGACCAAAATCTCTACAAAGCACATCATAATGTAACTTCGATTTCCCATTTCGCAAATAGGAATATCCCATGAGGACTTCAATACGGCATAATTGCATTGAAAAAGCACCTGTTGTGTTCTGGACATTGGGCTTTCAATCAATGTACTTTCCACACAGGGAAGCCTGGCTTTTCTGTAGCACCTCTCTAAAGATTATTGGTAAAGCTCCCAAACGGAGGGAACCTGACAACAAACAGCCAACAGCAAAACATTAGGTAACACTTTATAATAACTACACACTATGAACCATTTATTAAGCATTAGCAAACAGTGAATTTATTATCTGTTAAGCATTAACTCTACATTAATAAATGTTAGTAAACAGTTTATAATTGCAGTTACAAATGGCCTATTCCTGAATTACAACCACATTTATAATGTGCTTAATAATTGTACTTTTATACTTTGTTAATGATTTATTTTTCATTACTAAATTAAGTATTGCATTATTTACAAACCAGTTATTTAACCATAGTTGGTGGTTTTTTAAGATCATTCAGAATGAGTTAGTAAATGATTAATAAACTATTGAAAGTAACATTTATAATTCTTATTATTCAGGCATATACTAATAGTTAATTTATATGTTAATAAATGCTTTATTAACTCAACTTCATGCAGTTTTGTGACCTAATCTAAAGTGAGGACTATTTATGCTTTATAAATCCCTTATAAATGACAATTAAAGGGTCAATTAAATTCTAAACAGGAAAAATGAACATAAACGACATTATTCATACCTATTCGATTGAAGATACAAATGAAACTGTACTTCAAATGAAAAATTAATGTTTACAACCTTATCTAAAATACAATTACTGTGCAGTTTAAACATCACATCTTCTTATATTGTTAAATTATTATATTGTTGTTTTATCCAATTTTATGTTGTTTTTTGACACTCCTGTTATTCAGCAATGTGTAAACTTTACAGTAATTTTACTTTTTAGATAAGATTGCAAAGATTGTTTATTTGATACAAAGCCTTTAATTGTCATTTATAAAGGATTTATAAAGCATAAATAGTCCTCACTTTAGATTAGGTCACAAAACTGGAGGAAGTTGAGTTAAGTTGAGGCATTTATTAACATACATAGTAACCATTACTATATGTCTGAATAATAAGATATATAAACGTTGATTTCAATAGTTTATTAATCATTTACAAACTCATTCTGAATGATCTTAAAAATCACCAACTACTCTTAAATACAAATGGTTTGTAAATAATGCAATACTTATTTTAGTAATGAAAAATAAATCATTAACAAAGTATGAAAGTAAGATTATTAAGCACATTATAAATGTGGTTGTAGGTCAAGAATAGAGCATTTGTGACTGCAGTTATGAACTGTTAACTAACACTTATTAATGTAGAGATAATGCTTAACAAATAATGAATTTACTAGATGCTAATGCTTAGTAAATGATTTATAGTGTGTAGTTATTATAAAGTGTTACCAAACATGACTAAACCAACTGAACTCTTTCGAAATGTAAACGTACTGGTGTACTCCGATATAAAGAGTTTGGTTGCAAAACGCGATAAACACCATTTTTGGACATTTGGATTTTATTATTGGAAATCACTGTTCAGATGTACCTTAATCTATGTGTGAATTGCTGCCATTAATAACATTAAAGAATGTACATTTTAGGCCTACTACAAAACGTATTTTGTCACAGTTTCTTTACAAAGTGCGATATAACGGATATACTGTAGAACGTTCAGGATGCTGCACGAGCTGAGCATCCCCTGGGAAGAGAGTCACCGACAGTGAAGTACTCCGAGTTTGCTCATTGATTTAACGATAATATCAAAACAAAAAACATATATTTTAAAAAGAAGATTCAATAGGCTAACTAAAAAACGTTTGCTATTTAACTGTTTATACTGTAGGCGAGCTGTCAGTCACGTAGGCTGTCACTGATCAGCTGCTGTCTCTCAGTCAGAGAATCAAAGCTTCACAGTCAAGCTAACGTCATGGATTTCGATGTAGCTTTCTTAAAAGCATGGTTCGACAATAAGGATGGCAAATGCGTTCTTAGAATCGAGAAGCAGCACGACTGACAAAAATAACTGTGTTAGCGCGAGCAGGTATATACCGAATGAGAGGATGATCACTCGCGCCAAAAGCTGATGTGATACGCGCGACTGTTTAAAACGCATGCGTGCTCCCGTTTCCTTGCGCGAAGCTGTGCCTGGAAACGCAACTGGTGGGATCAGATCTCTTTCAAATAGACTAGACAAAAAGTTATCCTCATGCACCCGACAGTCTTGCTGCTTTTAAGAGCTCCAGCACCGGTTGCTTTCGCTTTGACCATTCTTTGAGGCGAGCTTGTGTCGCGGACTCGGTGCAACAGAGACAAGAACTGTGACACTGCGGCTCCGCCCGCTCTGATCTCACAGGTTTGGTTTTCAGCAACGGTTCGGAAGGAGCCTCCACTCTTTCTGTAACAAGCTACAAGTCGTTTATCTAACTAACTTAATCTTACTTATCAAACAAAACATTGATTTACTAGCTTTTCTTAATGGTATTACAGTAGAAAACAGCCTAAGGTGGATATACAGCATTTTGCAAAAAAAGTTATGTTATGTTGTGTACATTCTGGCCAAAACTAACTCAGAATCTTATTATTATTAATCTATCTTTGTATATACTATTCCATATATTTATGATGTTTTTTTTTTTTTTTTTTTACCAATTTAAGATGTTTGAGAATGTTAAGATAAATATGTTGCATTTTGGCATGGGTTTTGACCTATTCATGGACATAAAATTGAATAAAAAATATACTGGATTTGAAGAATATGTGTTCCTGGCCTTCACTGAGCTCAAGTAATAGTTTAATGTACAAAAATTGTGAAGGAACTTGACTGTTGATGTCTTAAATAATAATGTCAAATAACCAACATTTCTCAAAATGGATATATCTCGTTTTGCAACGAAACTATTCATATAGAGATACTGTTAGCTGGAGTATGATGTAACATTTGTCCTGCTTTCATGTGTGAATTGATATTATTTTAAAAACAAGTTTCCTACTGAGAAATCGGACATGATCTCAAGAATCTTCTACAGTTTGATTCCTTCTGTTCTGGACTGTGAAGGTTAGTAAATAAAAAATTGTATTATCAAAGGGAGAAAATGTTTTTCTGTCAAAAAATATACTGGTCGAGGTCATCCAATACCTTAAATTTCACATTCTGTTCACCTTGTTAATTGACATCTGTAAAATACAACAACACTGTAACAGAGTGGAGATTTTAAACTAATAAGGCCACTTACTAGCTAGAAAAGAAATAATGTTCAGAGAACATCAACTATATTTAAAAATGCAAAATGAAATCATGTATCTTGGCTGACAAATCATGTCTTACAATATTTGCATTCCCTCTAATGCTGTGTTAACAACAGATGCGGTATGCGCAGATAAATTGCGCTATTCACGCGTAAATAGACTCGTAAACATTTTGAGTTTACTCGCTTCATTTGCGCGTCAAATCCGCTTCAGATTAGATGCGGAATCGCGTCATGGGCAGGGCTTCTGTCTGCCTGGTGACTGTAGCTTCGTTGCTAAATGGCTAACATGGATTTTATTGAGGGAATAACGGTGTTTGTGTGCTTTATGAAGGCTGAAAAACAGCATAGATATGTTTGGAGCCATTTCTAGTCCACTAGATCCTTTCAGATGTGCACCCAGCTCTGATATATATATATATATATATATATATATATATATATATATATATATATATATATATATATATATATACAGTTGAAGTCAGAATTATTAGCCCCCCTGAATTATTGGCCCCCTGTTCTGTTTATTTTTTCCCTCAATTTCTATTTAATGGAGAGAAGATTTTTTCATCACATTTCTAAACATAATAGTTTTAATAACTCATTTCTAATAACTGATTTATTTTATCTTTGTCATGATGACAGCAAATAATTTTTTACTAGATATTTTTCAAGACACTTCTATACAGCTTAAAGTGACATTTAAAGGCTTAACTAGGTCAATTAGGTTAACTAGGCAGGTTAGGGTAATTAGGCAAGTTATTATATAACGATGGTTTGTTCTGTAGACTATCAGAAAAAAAATTGCTTAAAGGGGCTAATAATTTTGACCTTTTTAAAAAATTATTAACTGCTTTTATTCTAGATGGAATAAAACAAATAAGACTTTCTCCAGAAGGAAAAATATTATCAAACATACTGTGAAAATTTCCTTGCTCTGTTAAACATCATTTGGGAAATATTTAAAAATGAAAAAAATCAAAGGGGGGCTAATAAATCTGACTTTAACTGTATGTATATATATATATATATATATATATATATATATATATATATATATATATATATATATATATATATATATATATATATATATATATATATATATATATATATATATATATATATTGTTTTGGCAACAGAAGCTTCCAGTATACATAAAGTGACAACACAAAATTAAATATGAGAAAAGAAAAAGGCAATAAACATTAAACAGAGATGCAGTAAGTAAAAAATTAAAAATATCTGAATGTTGAATTGTATGTACAGATATGTTGTAAATATACAGGTTATAAGGTGCTGTGTACCAATGCGAATGGAGAAAGCATTGCATTGTATATTGTTATAAGGGGCTGTGTACAAGTGCGTATGAGAAAGTATTGCACGTGTATTGCACAGTAGGAGAATATTTAACTGTTCATGAGGTAGATGGCCTGAGGAAAGAAACTTTTCCTGTGTCTGGCTGTTTTTGTGCTTGGTGCTCTGTAGCGCCGCCCAGATGGTAACAGTTCGAACAGGTAATATGTGCTGGGTGCGAGGCATCCATAGTGATTTTGTGAGCCCTTTTACTCACTCTGGAAGAGTACAGTTCTTGAAGTGTAGGAAGGGTAGTGCCAGTGATTTGTTCAGCAGTCCGGACTATTCGCTGTAGTCTACTGAGGTCATATATACAGTATATATGTATGTGATTCATGAATCCCCCACCAAACTATTCCAATGACATGTTGTTGCCAAAGAATACTCCAGTTTCATGACTGCATCGTTTTAGTTACGAAAGCATTCAAAATCCAGTTTTTGATGCTCACTCACTCTCATTGACTATACATCAGGTATCTTGTCAGAACCTCTCTGCTACCAAATAATATCAAACATGTTTTGAAGAGACTCCGACTCAGTCAGAATTACATAATTGAGAACATTTTTCACCAACATTAAACTGCATCCAGTTTCAATATACTTGAAATCTTTTAGGGGGAAATCAGGCCCAAAATATATCTTTATTCCAGCCAAATTTAAAGCAGATTTTGGATTTTTTTTCAAGTTTGCATGATTGATTTTGTTACTTTCCTGTTTCATACACTGACAATGCTTTGAAACACTCTCTATAAAGATGGTCAGATTTAATTTAGCTTTCAAAAATTTCAATACCCTAGATTTATTTTGAAGTCTGAATACACATATTGCTAATGAGCGCCATCTGTGCTTTCCCACTCTTGAAAAGCTCCATCTTAACCCGCTTTAGAAGAAACCATACAGCATTTCCCTTCCCCGAGGGCCAGACTCCAGCACTCTGACCTGGCCAGGGTCACCTAATCTGAATCAGTGATGATCCACAATCTTTGCATAACTGTGTAATTGTCACTTCAGTCGGCCAGACTTCTCTCCACCTCTTTCTCCAGGTGCCAAGCTTCGTCTCTGAACTGTGTAAATTGAGCCAGCGAGTCCCCAGGCACCCTCCCTCTGGTGGAGACCTGCCACTGCGCTGGTGCAATTTGTCCAACCTGAATGCTCTGGGAGCCTCCGGGGACTCTCTCTAAGTGCTAAATGACCCGGCTGAACCCAATAGTAATCCAACACTAGAAGTTATTCCAATTGGGATTGCCTGCATTTAGACCGTGTGTATCTCCATCTGAAGATAGTTTATGCTAATTCAAGGTGATCTGATTTTCCCCTCGCTGCTTAGCAGAGCCATCGCTCTCTCAGACTCCCCGGAGAGGCCTCCAGTCACTCCGGCTCGCTTACTTTGACTGGAAATTTTCACCCAAATGAAGTGTACAGTTGCAAATGGTGAGTATGAAATATTTTACGTGGTTGTATCATTTCTTCTGTGTCTTTAAATGTTTAAATACCTGCATGTTTAGGCCTCTGCGTGTGTCCTCAGATTGACGTACACCCATTTGATCAGATGGGGGCAGTAATGCACTACACTTGTTTTTATCGCCACCGCTTCTCTTATAAATGAGATTGTGCCCTGCAGACATCTGGAAAAGACAAGCGAGTATAAATAATAAAAAAAGGCATTGACGCTGAGAGGATATATCTTCTTTTTCATGCGTTTACGGTGATTGTCTGCATTAATCTGCTAAACTATTGTTTTCATTCAAGATGTTTTATTACAAAGGCAGCCTTGTGATTTTTACCGGTCTTTAAAAAAAAGAGAAGGATGGTCTGGAGATGAGGAGAGAAAACAAGCAGAGAAGTGGAACAGGAGGAAGAAGGTGAGCGGGAGTGTGACAGTGGGAGCGAGGAGCAGTAATTAATATAACGCCCAGTGTGAGGGGAATGGATTCATCCCCTGACACACGCTCGGGTGGGCAGACGGGTGGAAACAGAGTGAGTGGCAGCGGTGGGAGCATCTGTGCCAGCAGATTCACCTCCGTTTTCATCACACTTCTAATTGTGCCACATGTCACCTAGTTAACAGCACATCAAAACTGGGCAACAAACATCACATTTGACTTCTGCTTTCATCCAGTACATGCAAATGAAATGCAGTCTATATTAAAATAGGTTTAAGATTGATGTATAATGAAAAATACAATTTCCTTGCCTTGGAAGCTGTGGAAGCAAATAGGGTAACACTTTATTTTGATGGTCCATTTGAGTATTAATAGACTGTCTGTTTAATAGCTGTTGATACAGACATTCAACAGACATTTAACTGACTATAAGAAACTTAGCAAGTACATGTCAATTTACCCTTGCCCTAACCCCAACTTAACAGTCTACTGATAATCTAATGAGAATTATTTGGCAGGTAGATGCAATGTAACTTAATTCAACAAACGGACCATCAAAATAAAGTGTGGTGCTGTCGTCATTTCTGTATATTTCTGTAGGGATGGATTTTACTCAGACTTACTGTAAATGTGCCATGTAATAAAACTACAAAATCTCTGGAAACTGAAGAAAACAGTGTTGCAAGTCTGTATCCAGACCGGCCCATAGTAAAGAGCCCTCAAGCTCAACACTATCTATAATTTATTCTGATATACATTTTCTTCTGAATTGGCTTTTATTGTTTGATTCTGTAATTGGCATGATACACTTTTATCTGGAAAATAAATGTTAACCTTTTTGGTTAATTCTGGAGTCTCCCGAATTTATTCTATCCAATATACAGTATTATGCAGAGTTTGTGCTACTGTTGTGACATGATTTTATGGATTTTAAAGATACATTTGACTGTACGGAGCAGTGTGGCATGGCAGCCCGAAGACCTTTTAAGCATTTAATCACTGATATAGCAAGTTGTATGGAAATGACTAAATAACTCCTCTTAGTACGAGTGAGCAGGAGCCAACCAGACTAATTGGGTATTAGTTAACCCTACATCCTCTGACTAACCTCAGAGTGTCGAGATAATGTCCGTGAGAAGAAAAGCAATCCCGGGGTGTGGAACTCTAAGCTGCGTTTGGTCCCTAATGAACGTACAATTAAGAATATCAGACCCAAGAAAATATCAAAATCTAAATTATATCACAACTAATAATGTGATCAGCTACAAACATAAATGGTAAAGTTGAAATAACCAAAATTGGAGTCAGATTGAACTCAGAGTTAAACAACATATATAAATAAATTCTAATAAATAACACAACTATTTTCAGAAGTGCTAAAAAGGCTTACACGCATTTAACCTTCGACCATTCATTGGATTCCATTGTTGGGCTGATAGAATGGAATCTTATATCACTGATATTAGCAAGTTGCATGAAAATGACTAAATTAACTTTTAGTATGAGTAAGCAGGAGGCAACCGGACTAATTGAGTATTAGTAAACCCTGCATCCTCTGACTAACTTCAGAGTGTCGAGATAATGTCTGTGAGAAGAAACGCAATCCCGGGGTGTTGAACTCTAAGCTGCGTTTGGTCTCTAATGAATGTACAATTAAGAATATCAGACCCAAGAAAGTATCAAAATCTAAATTGTATCACAACTAATAATGTGATCAGCTACAAACATAAACGGTAAAATTGGAATAACTAAAAATGGAGTCAGATTAAACTCTGGAGCTGAAAACAAGTATAAATAAATTTTAATAAATGACACAATTCTTTTCAGAAGCGCTAAAAAGGCTTACATGCATTTAACCTCTGACTATTCATCGGATTCTGTTGTTGGGCTGATAGAATGGAATCTTACATCAGTGATATTAGCAAGTTGTATGGAAATTACTAAATTAACTACTTTTAGTACGAGTAAGCAGGAGGCAACCGGACTAATTGGGTATTAGTTAACCCTACATCCTCTGACAATAAAGAATATTGGACGCAAGAAAATATCAAAATTCAAATTGTATCAACTAATAATGTGATCAGCTACAAACATAAAAGGTAAAGTTGGAATAACCAAAATTGGAGTCAGATTAAACTCTGGAGTTGAAAACAAATATAAATAAATTCTAATAAATAACACAAATCTTTTCAGAAGTGCTAAAAAGGCTTACACGCATTTAACCTCTGACCATTCGTCGGATTCTGTTGTTGGGCTGATAGAATGGAATCTTATATCACTGATATTAGCAAGTTGTATGGAAATGACTAAATTAACTACTCTTAGTATGAGTGAGCAGGAGGCAACCAGACTAATGGGGTATTAGTTAACCCTGCATCCTCTGACTAACTTCAGAGTGTCGAGATAATGTCCGTGAGAAGAAAAGCAATCCCGGGGTGTGGAACTCTAAGCTGCGTTTGGTCCCTAATTGGCGTTTCTGTGTGGAGTTTGCATGTTCTCCCTGCGTTCACGTGGGTTTCCTCCGGGTGCTCCGGTTTCCCCCACAGTCCAAAGACATGCGGTACAGGTGAATTGGGTAGGCTAAATTGTCCGTAGTGTATGAGTGTGAATGTGTGTGTGTGGAAATTCCCAGAGATGGGTTGCGGCTGGAAGGGCATCCGCTGCGTAAAATCGTGCTGGATAAGTTGGTGGTTCATTCCACTGTGGCGACCCCGCAAGGGACAAAGCCGACAAGAAAATGAATGAATGAATATCGGACCCAAGAAAATATCAAAATCTATATTGTATCACAACTAATAATGTGATCAGCTAAAAAACATAAACGGTAAAGTTGGAATAACCAAAATTGCAGTCAGATTGAACTCGGAGTTGAACACAAATATAAATAAATTCTAATAAATAACACAATTCTTTTCAGAAGCACTAAAAAGGCTTACACGCATTTAACCTTCGACCATTCATCAGATTCTGTTGTTGGGCTGATAGAATAGGATCTTACATTTCATTTGTGACAACAGTGAACTTTTATAAAGATCAATTGACCTTTAAATTCTAAATGCATTATTATATAAAAATATCAAAGATTTCCTCGCATGAAAGACTCATGACTGGCAGATCAACATGATTCTTCCTTTCTCTCCAATATAGTAGAGAATTAAAATAAATGTGGTGGATGCTAACTGTAACAAGATGATTGACAGGCCTGTTTACAGTGATAAGATGCGCATAACTATGCAACCGGGTGCCCATTAAAGAGGTAATTTTATGCCATAATATGTCCCAAAGCTTGTCTGCTGTCTGCCACACACTCAAAAACATGTCTTTTTCCTTCTTCATAAAAAATGCACACACTTATAAAGCAAAGAAGTTGGTGAATTTGAACATAAACTTTCAACAAAAGCTTCAAAAAGGTAATCAAATACTAGATTTTTATCAAGATGGTGAGAGAAGAACAGTCTGTTCCTATAATACAACATTAACAGCAGATCATAACTATTTATGCAGTATGCTTAAATATTTAAATTGAACCTGCCACACGGTTAAATATAAAAGCCTATTCAGCTACTTGGCCTGCCTTTGATGAATGACATCTGAAGGATGCCAGTGTGGAGTAAATATTACAAAAATGACAAACAGCATGCACCACATTGAATTAAACATAGATTTTATTTATGCAGAACAACCGAAATAGTATTTTCTTGTTATGCTTAATCAAATCTTTATTATTGACAACAAGTTTTCAATGCAGAAGTGAAGAAAGGTAATAATTAAAGATACATTTTCAAGTATCACTAGGTGAAAAAAGCTATAAGGAATGTTGACAGTGAGCTTCAGAGGACAGAATTACTCTAAAGGTGTAGAATAAAGCCTTATTTAACGTTTGATAAGGTCTATACTCGTATAGCTTGGCTGTGTCTGGTTTTCTATCTCGCTGGGTCATGAATAGGCATGAGCGGGGCGTCATGGCCTGTCGGAGGAATGACAGCTGGGCAGCAGCGTGAGGCGTTGGGCACCAGCGGTATCATGTGCTGGAGCGTGTCCACCAGCAGGGAGAAGACTTTGGCTCCGATCCCCCACCACCATGCACTGCATATGGGCCCGACCAGCCGTGGCGCCCCCCTCCCGACCTCCCCAATTACACCAAGAGCCAGCTGAGTCTAGGGCCTCTGTCTCAGCCCACCAATAACACATCATCTTCCCTGCCATCTCAAGCCACCAAATACCACTTTTTGAGCCTGGCTCCACACTGCTGCAAAATGCTTTTAGAGGCTTGTGTGGAAAACCCGAGAGCTGAAAATGCTCTTAAAACTTCAAGGACAATTTTGGCTTACATCAACTTATGTTCTGAAACAACATAGTGCCTTTACTTCTTTTCACCTCATATAGTTGCAGAGATTGTTTAAATGTTTGTTGCAAACAATTGCTTGTATTTTAGTTAATGACTGAAACAATCTTTTCAGACATGCATATTGTGTTATTATGATCTGTTCCGTACCTGTCAAAGTTCTGAAGCCTTATTTATAAAAAGTGCATACACAATAATGTGCTCTTAGATTGTACATTACTAAAATCCTGAGTAAAGAGCATTTTCTGGATAATTTGCTGTGATACAGTGAGTCTATTTTTCTAATTCATATGTTTAAATATTTCAGAAATTAAGTTGTCAAACAACAAAATTAAAATTTCAAATGAATATGCTTCAGTTTTATAAATGACACTGTTATAAAAGAATAAGTTTGTGAAGTGAGTATTGTCAAGTATGGTTTGTACACATCCTCGAAATTGGTCCTCCAATATTTATTCATCCTCATGTTGTTGTAGGTGATGTGCAAGTTACCTCCAAACTGTAATATATTGATTACTTGTTACTGTTATATACTGTATAAGTAATCCATTACCTTACAATATTACTGACTTAGAATTGTAATGCTACTTTTTTATTGTATTACTTTTGAGGTACTTTCACTAAAATAACCAAAGAAGGTAAAAAAAAAAAGTCAGATTTTTAAAAATAAAAACACTAGAATAGTTTTATGTATTTTGTTATACATAGATTATTCCACATTTTTTGTACCCCTGCCCCTTCCCCTTGGCCCTTAAAACTGAGTGTGAAGGGGAAGGGCTTCAAAATTTACCCCTAAGCATTGGGACAGCACTACAGCACCTGCACACGTCATCAAATGTCATCGCAATCTCATGCTTCATATGAGATCAGACGATCGCGACTGCTGTAGTTATTCCAGTTGTGTTATTTTTTGGTATATATTTTCAGGAAATCACTGAAGGCAACAATATCATAACAATAACAATTATCATAACGATCTAATGTGGCAATAAGATCATAACTATACTGTGCATTAACACAGTGGCCATATTCATCGATGTAAACACACCAAAACAACATTAACATTAAAGCAGACACTGTAAAAAGTTCATTCTCAGCCACTAGACATTACTGACAGGGTATTCCAGTGTCATCGAGTGTCAGAATGTTGTGGGACTGCTGTACAGGAGTTATGATTATGGATTATAGATTGTGAAATTTAGCTGTTTTTATTTTAGCGTTTTTTAAAAAAAGCATGACGATAAATCACGAACGAGGTTATGAATACATTAAAACGTGCTTGTTTGTTGTAAAAATTCGTAATGACAAAAAATACAAATTTGTGGATCTCCTTACTTCCGGGTGCCTGCCGTTGTGGCTGGTGTATTCTGGGAAATTTTCTTACCCCTTGGTTTCGAGTGTGGTCCTGAAAAATCTTCGTTCCAAGGGGTATCTACCCCTTAGCCCTACGCCTTCAAGCTAAAGAGAATTGGGACACCCCTACCCCTTCATGGGAACGTGCAAAACGAGAGGTAGGGGTAAAGGGAAGAGCTAAGGGGTAGAATTGGGATTGGGCCTTAGTCATTAACCCTTACAAAAATGAATAAAACTCCTGCTGGAATCCTGCAGTACCCCAAACAACACATACCTGTACATTCCTACAGGATCCCACAAGACTGTTACAGGAAACATGTAGCAATTCTACAGGGAACATGCAGGAATCCTACATGGAATATGCAATAATCCTACAGCAAATGTGCAAGAATCCTGCAGGAATACCACAGGGAACATGCAGGAATTCTACAAGGAGCAGGCAAGACTCATTCAGGAATCCTACACGGAACATGCAAGAATCCTACACGGAACATGCAAGAATCCTACACGGAACATGCAAGAATCCTACACGGAACATGCAAGAATCCTACATGGAACATGCAAGAATTCTACAGTGAATGTGCAAGATTCCTGCAGGAATCCTACAGGAACATTAATAACATTAATAATAAAACTTTAAGCCCACAGACTGATGATTTTGATGTTAAAAACAAATGCAAACGATTCATAAAATCTAATAATAGACTAAGAAAAGCTTGTTTCATAAAAAAAAATGTATACATACTGCAACAGTCTGTTGCTAATGCAAAGCTCCTTTTATGGCTTCAGAAAATGAACTTGGTTCAAAAGTCACCTTTTATGATTACTTCGCTATGATTCTAGATAACCCCAGTACTGATTTAATGATCATTACATAAATAATGTTTATTCTTCACCAAACACGGTATTCTTCACCAAAGTAAGTGTTTTGATTTTCTTCCAGTGAAGTCATTCAGTCAGTTATAAAGCTTAGGAACAACATGACGTTAAGTAAATGATAGAATTTCATTGAATTCATTTAAGTCCTGGACGGATTTAATTCCCCACAGATGTGTTATTTTTTTCCAGCCGCATATATCTGACAGTTTCTGCTTTAAACACAAATGTGCACAGGCACTAAATAAATGAACCTTCAGCTCCTTCTAGACTAATCTCAGGGCCGATTGCACCCCAGCAGCCTTTCGGGAATTCATCCAATGTCTCATTTGCCAGATCTTGATATCTCACTAACAGGGATTTGCCTTTGGAGTCTTTTCATTCCATTTTTATGCTAAGTGCAAAGCCACAGAGACTCAAAACCAAAAGAGAGCGCCACCATCTGGAAAGCACGGAAACGTAACTCAAAGCATGCAACTTTCCAGGTGTTTCCAGGCATTAACATTTCTAGCCATACACAAACTGGGATTCAGACTGTGCCATAACCATTGATCATCAATTTGGTGATATAATTAATAGTTGAGGTTAGATATCTAGAAGGCTGTCTCTAGATAATGAAACGTCTATATGGCGTTTCTTGAAGCCTGGGGCACAGCAGCCTGGAGAAATGCTGCTTGTGTATGGATTGCATGCAGTCTGTTATTTCTTGGATGCCAGACACTAATATTCCCCTGCTAGAAATTCCCATTAAGAAACCTCTGACCTTTGAGCCTTTGTTTCATTGTCATTTGAAACACGAATTCCATCACCGTTTAGTTTCGATCAGCAACTCATGAATGACATGCTTGACATCATACAATCTCTACATTTGATGCAAGGCTTGAGATATTTTGATGTGCAGGAGATAATGAGAAAAGTTACAAATGTTGTGTCTCTCTGTGATCTACACTTTATTTTGGTGGCTGAATTTAAATATTAATTAATTATAATAGCTCACACAAAACTGACACTCTGAAAATCATTTACTCACACTCAAGTGGTTTATATATTTCTCTCTTATGTTCAACACCACACAAGTTATTCTGAAGAATGCTGGGGAGAAAAGCAGCCAAAGAAAGTCAATGGCTGTTTTTTTTTTCTCGTTATGTCTTTATTTGTATTCAACTGAAGAAAAATAAGGTTTGAAACAAGTGGAGGATGAGTAAATGATGACAGAAGTTTTTTTGAGGGGTGAACTATCCCTTTAATTCAGGTATGTGGACTGTGGTTTCAATAGAAATTGTTTTTTTTTTTTTTACATTAATGTCTCTTAACATCAATACTGAAACTTATTTTAAATATCTTGTGTAGATGATTTAGTGAAATGGAACAGATTTTTTTTTACAGTTTTTTTTACAGGTTTAATGCTACACCGCAAAAAGATCTCGACATTCTGTAAGGATACCTTTGAGAAAAATATCAAAAGACCTTCTTTTTCCAATGAAATATCAAAAGTAAGTAAAAATGTTTAAATATAAAATCAGAGACAGGAATTTAAATACACATACTATTTTGGTTGGACTTGATTAAAATTGTATTGTTATTATTAAAACATTTATTAAAAGTTACAAATCTCTAAACAGGGTTTAAATGAACATTGTCCTGTACACTACCTAAAAAGAGTCTTGTCGCCTATCCAAGTTTTAGGAACACCAAATAATTTCTTGACTTCTAGTTGATCGTTTGGTATCAGAAGTGGCGTTTATGTAAGGCAAAGGCCTCTAGATTATGCTTATTTTACCAAAATGAAATATGATCATGCCTTGATATTTACTTATTTAATTAGGACAGTAAGGTCTGACTTTGCTTAGACAAAAGTCTTGTCACTTAAGAGAAATAATGTACAGTATAGAATATAAAGTCATGGTGTAGTGGAAAAAGAATTAATATTGTGTATGACTCCCATGAGCCTAGATGACTGCATCCATACATCTCTGCAATGACTCAAATAACTTATTAATAAAGTCATCTGGAATGGCGAAGAAAGTGTTCTTGCAGGACTCATCAAGAGTTCATCAAGATTCTTTGGATTCATCTTCAATGCCTCCTCCTTTATCTTAACCCAGTTATGCTCAATAATGTTCATGTCTGGTGACTGGGCTGGCCAATGCTAGAGCACCTTGACCTTATTTGCTTTCAGGAACTTTGATGCGGAGGCTGAAGTATGAGAAGAAGCGGTATTCTCCTGAAGAATTTGCAGCAATGGGCAGCACAAATGTCCTGATACCTCAGGCTGTTGATGTTGCCATCCACTCTGCAGATCTCTCGCACGCCCCCATACTGAATGTAACCCTAAACCATGATTTTTCCTTCACCAAACTTGACTGATATCCATGTCAATCTTGTGTCCATGTGGGTTCCAATAGGTCTTCTGCAGTATTTGTGATGATTAAAATGCAGTTCAACGGATGATTCATCCGAAAAATCTACATTCTGCCACTTTTCCAACTAATCCACTAGAAGTATTTGTTGCTCTTACAACTGGGATTGACGACAATCAATTAAGTACTATGTATATTAAGTTTATGCTGGGAAAAAAATTTATTAAATAGACAGTACATAGCATGGATTTAAAAGTAAAAATAGTTTTTTATTCTGTAACTAATCATTATCATCACACATGTATGTATTCTGTCTAGATACATTTCTGGCCTCGGTGTCATACTGTATATTATCTTGCTCTTTAATAGAATACTGCACCCAATAATAATAATAATTTTAAAAAATCACGTTTATGACTTTCTTTCTTCAGATGAATGCAAAAAAGCTTTCATTTTAAATGCATTGGGCTGTTTTATAAAGCATAAAGGGAACAAATTTACAAATATTAGGAGTTATCAAGTACACTTGTAACATTTAGCTTCAGATTACTGATTGATAAACTGCTGTCATTATTACCAAAATGCTCACTTTGTGAGGAAAGGAATCTTGTTTTTTCTTTTTCTTTTTTACTGAAGCATAAGATATTTTTTTACCCCAGAAAACAAAACATAATCGTTTATTCCATCTAGCACCGCCAAATAAAAATATCTGGATGTAATAATGTTCAGATATTTGTATAAGACAAAATTAGAAAGAATAGCTTTATATGCAGTGGAGCTGGCCATATGTCAGCATGATAAATGTAACTTTCCCTTGCCTTTCCAAAGGTTTTTCACAGCCCGTGTACACTGACAAAACAACAAAATGTCAGCAAGCAAGGCTTAGTTACATCATAGTGTTTTGAAAAGTTTTGAAATGTCAGTGGTTTGACACTTGGGGAGTGGATCTCAAGCCAGTGGTAAATATGGCTGAAAATGGATATAATTGAAGTTATTTTTATATCTGAATCCTAAATTCTTAGCAGCTACATATAGTTTTCCCACTGGTACATTTCCTTTAATGAGATTTTTTAAGATTATAGTGCAGATTACACTGGTAATATCTAAATTCATGCAGTTTTCAAAAGATAATGCCTCTGTCAGTAAAAAGGAACAAACAAGTGAAGACTCATTATGCAAATGTAAATCAAGTTTACTTTATTACTACTATACACTGTAGGAAAAAAACAGTTTGCTCTTGAAAAAATTAAACTATAGTTACTTTAGAAAGTAATGCATTACAATATTGAGTTACTCCCCAAAAAAGTAACTACTTGCATTACTTAGTTACTTTTTATGGTAAGTAATGCGTTACGTTACTTTTTACGTTACGTTACGATAACTTGGCTGAGGCTTGATCTCTTTCAGAACTTGGAGGTGGGGGGTTTCTTCTTCTTTTTGAATAGAGGAGTTAACAACACACTGTATAACCTTTATAACCTTTAAAAAAATTAATGTAGGATAATCTTCGTAAAACTTCCTGACCCCAGAGCTATACGTGCCATATATACAGATTAATGAACATTTAAAGCAATGTGTTTTCTAATTTTGGATGTTTTATCTTATTAAAAAGTAAATTCACTGTGTAATCAGATAATCCTCTTTTCCTTTTCTTCAATGCGCTCAAAATAAAGAGAATATTTCCATCACAGAAATGTAAGGCTCTGCCATATTCCTTTCTGTCTGTTCCTGCATTCTCTCATTGCGTGTGTGATTCAACATGACTACGTTCATTTTAACTCAGCAGTTTATTTTTTTAAAAGCAAATTAACTAAACTGAAAGTAACTCATATAACTTTAAAAGTAACTCAAATATTATTACTTAATTTTTAAATTACTTTACTCGGTACTTAGAAAATACTATTATTACGTAAGTCCCCGAGTAACTACCCTCAACACTGCACATTACTGCATTACAATCAAATTAAGTTAAAGTTACAGTCAAATATAAGTAATTATATATAAACATAGTTAACTTGCAGTTTTACAACATATAGGTGATGTCTATGTGCACATTCAATTCAATTCGTCTTTATTTCTATAGCGCTTTTACAATACAGATTGTGTCAAAGCAGCTTAACATAGAAGATTATAGTAAATTGAAACTGTGTCAGTCCAGCTTTCAGAGTTGAAGTTCAGTTTAGTTCAGTTCAGTGTGGATTAATTTTCACTGCTGAGAGTCCAAACACTGAAGAGCAATCCATCGATGTGCAGCTCCACAAGTCCCGAACCATGCAAGCAATGGCGACAATGGCGAGGAACAAACTTCACCAATTGGCAAAAGTGAAGGAAAAAAAACCTTGAGAGAAACCAGTTTCAGTTGGCACGACCATTTCTCCTATGGACAAACTTCTTGTGCAGAGCTGCAGTCTAGGTGCCGGAGGCTGGAGAAAGCTGGACGTCCATCGTGGAGAAACTGCAGGTGTTAATGACGTGTATTTGGGTGTTAAGTGTATGTGTTGTCCTCAAAGTCCTCGATGGTTGGCATTAAATCACAGCTGAATGAATAGTGAAACAGACCACGAGATTCTGAATTTAATAATGACATTTCTTTTTTTTTTTTTTTTGTCTGTACAAATATATCAAAATGTAATTTCTAAATCCAAACTGACCTAGAAATAACAAGCCTACATTCTGGTAATTTTACTGTAGATCAAAGGTGATTCAAAGTAATTCAAAGAGCCAATGAGGTAATACAACTCTATAGAAAATTTAAGAATGTATGTCAAAGTTCGGTAACATTTTATTTTGATGGTCCATTTGAGTATTAATAGACTGTCTGCTAAATATCTGCTGATACTGCTGCTAAACAGACATTTAACTGAATATAATCAACTTTGCAAGTACATGTCAACTCACACTAACCCTAACCCCAACCTAACAGTCTACTTCTAATCTAATGAGAATTAGTTGGCATGTAGATGCAATGTAAATTAAACTCAACAAACGAACCATCAAAATAAAGTGTGACCCAAAGTTCTTTAATTAATTCATTAAGACATCTTAAAGGACATAAAAACCTTTCACTTTTTTTCTTTGCTAACCATGGACAAGAACGCTGCAGGCTCTCTGATACCATCTCTCTCTCTCTCTTTTGTTGTTGTTGTTAATTTGTTTGGTCTTTATCAAATAAAGCAGACATTGTGACTTATCACTCCTCTGGCAGGTATTCAAAACAGATCTACTGCTATTAAACAAGCACTAATTTCTCCTCTATCTTCAGATGAGCTTCAGTCTGGACAGGAGGCCCGTGTCTCTTCAGGAGAGTGACAGGCGGATGCTTCGTGTCAGCCTATCTGATGGCCTCTGCTGGGATCCATGGCAGGAGCCCCGGGGACGGAGCCGTCCCTGTCTGACACACACTTGAAGATGGGACGTGTTGAAGACTCTTTAAAATGGTGCCAATTGATTTCCTTTTTCTCTTCCTCGCTCCGGCACATTCTTTCAGTCACTCTTCTCTTTTTTCTTCTCGGAGGTAGAGGAGGAATAGACGTACAGAGCATGAAGTCTATAACGGAGTGACAGATCAGTCAAACGCGCCGTTATCAAAGGCTGATGGAAGTCTTGAATGAAGTGGTTAGGATCTATATTGGTTTCGGGAGAAGTGATGGCCTCGTATCAGAAAAGAAGGGATCTTAAATGAGGTGTGAGAATTGAATGGAAAGCCGGTCAAATGATTTCAGATTAAAATGAACAGACGAGGGAGAGCGGATAGAAACGAGCAGATTTTAGAGTAGGGCTTAGACTGGTCACTTGGAGTAGGAATAGGTGATCTGGCAAATGATTTGGCCCAGTGCTTTGTTATTCTTTTTTCTTTAATGTTATCATAATGATTAGTTAAAATGTACCAACATATAAATATACAATTTTGGCACTTGATAATATACACATCATGAATTTGGATCATGAATCTATTAGTAATGACTGCCAGTGCTACACTTCAAAAATAAACACCAAAAAGAAAAGGGCTTTTCACAATATGCCAAATCTTTTTTTGGTTCCCCAAAGAACCTTTCATCTAAAAGTTCATCCAATTTTTTTTATTAACATTTTTTGCAATATATATATATATATATATTAATAACTTTTCTGCTATAAAGAATATTTTGTGAAATGAAAACTTTTCATGGATGTTAAAGTTTCTTTGTTGACCCATCAAAACTAACCCTAACCCTAACCATAACCCTAAACCTAAATCAAGAGACTGCCGGTTAATAGAGTAGAAAATCAACTATTAGTCAAACTTGCATCAAACTTGCAAACAGCCTCAAAGACTTTCATAACTATCAACAGCACTTTTTTTGTATTCCATTTATATTAAGCTTCTAAAATATTATGTTAAATGTAGTTGTTTAACTTTATACTGTATTTAGTCATTTGCATATACTGTATTTCTAAGATCAGGGTCAAATTTCCTATTTAATTATCATTTTCATTATTATTATTGACACAGTAGATTCAAAGGTTTTAACAAAGGAGAGGTTGTTATATATATATACACACACACACACACACACATATATATATATATATATATATATATATATATATATATATATATATACACATACATATATAAAACACCTTACTAGTTCCGGGTTGGACCCGCTTTTGCCTTCAGAACTCCCTTAATTCTTCATGGCATAGATTAAACAAAGCACTGGAAATATTCCTCAGAGATTTTGGACCATATTGCATCACGCAGTTGCTGCAGATTTGTCGGCTGCACATCCATGATGCGAATCTCCCGTTCCACCACATGCCATAGGTGCTCTATTGGATTGAGTTCTAGTGACTTCGAGTACAATGAACTCATTATCATGTTCAAGAAACCAGTCTGAGATGATTCATGCTTTTTTATCCTCCTGGAAATAGCCATCAGAAGATGGGTACACTGTGGTCATAATGGGATGGACATGGTCAGCAACAATACTCAGGTAGGCTGTGGCGTTGGCATGATGCTCAATTGGTTATAAAGGGTCCAAAGTGTGCCAAGCAAATATCCCCCACACCATTACACCACCACCACCAGCCTGAACCATTGATACAAGGCAGGATGCATCCATGCTTTCATGTTGTTGATGCCAAATTCTGACCCTACCATCTGAATGTTGCAGCAGAAATCGAGACTCATCAGACCAGGCAATGTTTTTCCAATCTTCTATTGTCCAATTTTGGTGAGCCTGTGTGAATTGTAATTTCGGTTTTCTGTTCTTAGCTGACAGGAGTGGCATCTGGTGTGGTCTTCTGCTGCTGCAGCCCATCCACCTCAAGGTTCGATGTGTTGTGCATTCAGAGATGCTCTTCTGCTCTTCTGGTTATTTGAGTTACTTTAGCCTTTCTATCAGCTGGAACCAGTCTGGCCATTCTCCTCTGACCTCTGGCATCAACAAAGCGTTTGCGCCCACAGAACTGCCATTCACTGGATATTTTGTCTTTTTCGGATCATTCTCTGTAAACCTAGAGATGGTTGTGCATGAAAATCCCAGTAGATCAGCAGTTTCTGAAATACTCAGATCAGCTTGTCTGGCACCAACAACCATGCCACGTTCAAAGTCACTTAAATCACCTTTCTTCCCCATTCTGATGCTTGATTTGAGCTGCAGCATATCATCTTGACCATGTCTACATGCCTAAATGCATTGAGTTGCTGCCATGTGATTGGCTGATTAGAAATTGGCGTTAACAAGCAGTTGGACAGGTGTACCTAATAAAGTGGCCGGTGAGTGTATATGTGTACAGTATATACAGTGATGAAGTAGTGGCATCCTATATAAATTTGGACTGCTGTACATAGTTTGTTTAGGGTTATATGCCATGACCAAACTGCAGTAGCCAATAAATGTAAATTTAGAAAATATAAAATAGTTTTAGATGTATGGCATGGCCATGAGTGTGATTTCTGTTCCTGAAATTGTGTTCAAGTTTTTCTCTGCTTTGTGGCGAATGCACCTTCATGATTTATTGATCAATAGACATGCATGGTAAAATGAGCATAAAAAGAAAAAAAAAAAAATACATTACAAGTCTCAAGTGAGCACAATGCCTATGTCATTTGATACTTCGAAACTGTTGAAGTCTATTTGCAGAGATAGTAATTTAGGAATCAAGTACACCTCACACAAAGTAAATGTGTCCTTGTGTAATGACTGAACCATCCAGTCTGTAATTTGAGACTATTTGAGAGGTGAAGCGCTGCTCTTTCAGGATGACAGGAATAAAATGGAAAGAAAATCGTAATTGTGATCTTGATTCTCGTCAGCTTTATGCCAGAGCCACTGACTTAACCAGACATGGGTTTGTTCGTGATGACAGCAAGCTTTTAACTCCAGAAGAGAAAATAAGAAGGAGAAAACGCCACATTACTGTCGCTGTCAGTTTTCTGTCTGTAAAGCACACCCTGTTTCAGCCCCACTGTTTCAAGCCTGAAGTCAGAATAAGGAAAAAGGTGGAGGTGCTCATAATGATGGAGCATTACAAAGACAGGGCAGAATAAATCACCCCAAAATGAATGTTCTGTCATAATTTATCCACTCTCTTGTTATCATTATTCAAAGGTTTCATTTTCGGATGTGTGAGGCAGGAAGGAGAGCACACAATGCACTGTAAAAAGCATTCACGAATGGTTTCAGCAACAAGTGGCTAAGTGGTTCTGACTTGGGCAGGAGGTATTTCTGTGTGCATGTTCTACTTGTGTTTGCGTAGGTTTCCTCCAGATGCTCTGGTTTCCCCCACAGTCCAAAGACATGCGCTATAGGTGAACTGAATAAACAAACAATGTCCAGAGTGTTGGATTGCAGTTTGAAGGGCATCTGCTGCATAAAACATACAGTATGCCAGAGTAATTGGCGGTTCATTCCACTGAGGCAACCCGCGATTAATCAGAGACTAAGTCGAAGAAGGGTAAATGTGGCAGCTGTTTCATCACTTTTACATTTAAATAAGTTTAGAATAAAGATAATGTGATCAAATACTTTATTTAGTAGTTAAATAATTTATTCTTATAAGCTGAAGACTGATTGAGAGTTCTAATTAATTATGCGGGTATAAAAAAACTACTTAATCTCTAACCAATATCTTTAGTGTTGTTTGTGGTAAAAAGCTGTGCAATAAGTATGAATACCAGTCCTCTTGTTTGAACTTATTGCTTATTATACACTGCTTTCTTAATTCCCTATTATGTGTCTAATTGCTAGAAAAGCAGCCAAAAGCATTGAAACAACAACAACAACAACGTAATTTCACTGATCAACAATCAACAAGTGACAAACTATCTCCAAGTTTTTCGTAAAGATTACTTTTTTTGAGATTTGAACAGATTTGTGTGTGTTGAGCATCAGTTAAGACAACGTTAGTACCTGTCAGCTCTAATTATGGGGAAAACTGAATAATTTTGAGCTTTTGTCAGCTAATTTCATCTTCCGGGTTTAAAATAATTTTTGGAGGGGTCAAAATTTATCTTTTATCAGTTGAGTTAGTTACCATTCAGACACATCGCCTATATCTGTGCTGCTGTGTTCGCCTATGTTTAAAATCATCCAGATTACCGGCAGGGTTAATGGTTGAAATAGATAAGGCAAGAGACCTGCTGCACTGCTGTTCACTGTGTCTGCATTCAGACTCTGGGGATTCAGGAGTAGAGAAGTCCAGCTCAATTATAATGTTTATATAAACATCTTTATAATGATATAACAAATTGTGGTTATGTGTATATGAAATTACGAATAACCTATCATATATATATATATATAGGGCATTAAATTACTTAATGTTTATTTCTTTACATTTTAACTTTGTAAACTATAAAATCATGCGTCTCCTCACGGTTTGTCTCTCATTTGTTTTTGTCTGATTTTGTAAGACAACTGACAGTTGTTCGTCCCCTCTTTTTCCCCTGCTCTGCCAGCCATGCCCACTATTTGTTATGAGGGGGGTTTCATAATTGGGTTTTGTTATTTAAAGACATTCATACTTACTCTGTTCCTCTCTCTCATACATACAGGCACAAATATAGAAACATACACAAAACACTTGTGTGTGCTACCTGCAACAAATGAGAAACTAGATCAAAACTAGGCCTTAAAGTTGCATTCAAAGTATAAAAAGCTAATCTCCCAACCAGGGGTGTGTTTCCCAAAACCATCGTTAGCCAACTAAGGTCGCAAGTTCCGTCGTTACAAACATAGTTCTTTGATTTGCTGTTTCCCAAATCCATCGCTCCAACGAACATTCGCAAACTGCGTCGCAAACTTGAGCTCTTGAAACGACACCTCTGGAGCTGTAGTTAAAAGCATAGTTCCTGGCTGTGTTCTATTCCCACTTATACCCCCTATGCCCTATTCATTTAGAACATTCTAACATTCAAAGCTGGAATTATTAAAAATAAAAAAGCATTAAGTTAATCTATCTTAGGTGTAATTTGCTTTCAAAGTATTTTTACAGTTCAGTTTTAGCGATCTTCATGTTTACAATTGTGCTTCCTTCGCAGTGCACTTTGAAAACATTGATATCATTTTGAACACAGCCTCATAACGAAAGCTATAGGTATATTTAAAAGCGGAAATTATGTTACAGTACGTCTCCAAAGCTTGTGAAAATAAAAAACATAGCATACGTTAATTCTTTTATTTTATAGTGGATTATTTATTAAGTTTCTCTGCTGTATATTACATGGGTCTGTTGGTTAGAACTTTCTGCTGTGGTTTGCATGTAAAATTGTACTTTATTTTTTAATAACCAAACAATATCCTAAATAATAATAATAATAATCATCATCATCATCATCATTAATATTATTAATATTATTATTAAAGTAAATATATTTATAATAAATCGCCTCATTATTTATTTATTTATATGATTTATATATGATATTAGAATAGTGTTAGCTTTTGTAAGTGATTTTATGTTTTAGAATAGAATATGTAATGTTCAACTTCTCAATAATATTAGTAAAGCAAACATTGGCCCTATACTGTATGTGAAAGCGAGTGCATGTTTTTACCAAAACTAATATTGGATTTTATTTTAAATGCGTGTTTGTGTAAAACAATATAATTTGCACAAAGATTGTTCTCTAAAGAAGTTCCTCCACCCCGTTTAGAGCATCATTATAGGATTTTTACATTATAACTAACGTGGTTCAAGAGATGGACCTGCGACAGAGAAACTAAGGGTTTTGGGAAACACTCGGCACTACATCGTTTTTTTGTCAAACGATGCATCGCACTATGATAGTTCAGCCGCGAGTTACGTCGTTGTTTGGGAAACGCACCCCAGCTTTATTTTAGTGAATCAACTAAAAGTGATCAACGTTGACTCCTGAGGGAATGACTCTTATGAGTGAGTTTTTTTAACTCGACTTCTAAATAAATAAGTTTTAATTGCTGCTTCTTTATAAAGAATTAAAACTAGACTGTACCACAATTTAAAAAGGAGGAAAATGACTTTTACTTGCTTATTTTTTTTTGGAGTGAATCAAAAACACTGACTCACGAGTTCAAATTGACAACAGAATGGCCTTTCCATACAAACAAGGATACAGCTTGTTTTACACCAAATACTAGTCCAAGGGTTCACACTTAGCTAATGCTTGAATAAATAAAAGCGTATTTGGCATGCTGTCCCATGAGAGGGCCCTGAGCTCTGGGGCCCGGGGCTCCCTCCGTTTATACACGAGGGAGAGAGGGAAGTCTGAGCTCAGGTAGGTCTCGAGAACTTCCCTGCTATTGGATTTAGGAAGGAGTGGAAGGAGTTGGGGTGAAAGGAGGGTTTTGTTGAAAAAACGAGGATGGCAAAGGACTATTTATATGCATTTGCATACATCTGATTGGTTGGTTAGTGATTGATGATGCGAGACCAGCTGTGGTCAAGCATAACACATGATCCTCTCCAAATTTGTTTATAAAATTTCACTTAGTTCTAACTAAACTTAAACTCACTCTTAAACTAGTTAGTTCTTTAACATTTACACTGTTATTTGTCATAAGATATATATTTTAAATGTATATAAAGTTGAGGGTCAAATTTATTAGGCCTTGACTGAGAGAGTTTTCAAGTATAATAAGTATTATTATTACCCTGAAGAAAATATGTTCTTAGATTGGCTAATGTAATGTCTTGCAAAATAACTAGTGAAATATTATATCATCAATAAATAATAAAATCAATAGTTAGAAAAGTTAGAAATTATTTATTAAAATGATTATATTTAAAATGTGTTTTCATTAAAAATCTTCCCAAACAGCACTTGGAAAATATTTGAAAAGAATTGAAATTTCACAGGAGGCTTAATAATTTTGTCTTCATACAAATAGATTTGACATATCTGCAATATCGTTCCTTTTTGTATCTTTTCTTTCTATCCTTTGATAAAAGAAAAGAAAAAAAGCCAAATAGTTTGGATGCTGTATTTCTATATGGGGTGCTGCATTAGCGAAGCCACATGATCTACAGCAGGATTGTGCAGAATAATATATTGTTCTAACACCTTCCAGAAGCCTGCACTGTCAAAACCAATAAAACATCCAAAATGCTGCATGGAATCAGAGGCGATGCATTATGTAGCAGCCCAGGAGACCCATGTGAGCGGCATTTTTTTTCTTCGTTTCTTGTCTGTTCATCTTCTCGCTGCATTGTTGAAACATATCAGGATGTCCTGCTCTGTTCCCCATTGCACGCAGTGCAGAAGGGGCCTGTGCAAATGTCCTGCTGGGCTGCCAGGCTTCTTTTATTCGTCCTACCTTGATGGGGAATTTGTTATGGAAATATATAGTGCGTTAGAGGTAGCAGCAGGGAACCAGGGTGCAAAATAATGAATCGTGCTGGGAAGCCACTGCTCTGGCCCATTTTATCTATGAATTTGTAATTGCATATCCAACAGCATCTACGGCACTGGATTTGGCATATTTATGCTGCAGCCTGGGTATACAGTTGCCCTCTTGCGCATGGATCTTTTGATTGCTTTCTCACAAACAAGAGATATTCAGGGATTCATTTCATATGGACTCCTCCATTGTTTTGTTTTGCATGCTTAAATTCACCATGTTTAAAGGCTAAAGTAAACTTCAGGCTTCGCGCAGTCAAACACACAGACTAGCCTTATTTTTCTTTCCTTATTAGCCCAAAGTTTCTAAACCAACTGTGTTGTTAGTGTCAAATTTAATCACAAAATTT
The DNA here is from genome assembly GCA_903798195.1 of Danio kyathit. NCBI lineage: Eukaryota > Metazoa > Chordata > Actinopteri > Cypriniformes > Danionidae > Danio > Danio kyathit. Next base: position 40,500,655 of record LR812531.1, on the reverse strand, counting down.
CTGGCAATTTGAAAATATACATTTTACTCTTTAGATCTTTCTAAAACAAAACCATCAAGCCTCCATTGATATTATGTTGGTTAAATGAGGTTTTATACTTTGTCACAATAGTTGGAAAGCATAGTCAGAATTGCATTTCTGGTAGAAATTATAATACTACCAGTAACAATTGTAACTCTTAACAAATGTCCAACTTCTATGTGTAAGCAGAAAGTATGTAAATTGATCTAGTCATGTGGCATTGAAACAACAAACATCAAAACATTATTCTTTTTTTACAGAAAAAAGACAGTCAAAAAAAAAAGACAGTTACAATTGAATTGCAACTATAATTATCATTTTAAAGATGTTATAGGCTCTTTGTGCATACTATACATTGTATAAACTGTAAAAAGTGATACTGACTTAAAAAGTGAGTAAACCAGTTGTAACTTGGAACTGTTAAGTTGATGGAACTGAAGTTGTGCCAAATTAATTTTTTAACTGAAAAGACAGTATACTTTACAGAATAATTTGGCACAACTTCAACCACTGAGGCTTAATAAACTCAAAATTTCTTTACAGCCGGTTGCTTTACAATTTTAAGTTAACTCAACGTTTTAATTTCTTGAAGAAATCAAGAAATCAAAATTCAGTCTCTTTAACAATTTTTTATTTACTTTCATTGAACAAACAACTCCAACAGTTAAATCATTTTCATGAGTAAATTCAACTCTGAGCTCAAAAATATGTCCACCTACAGTAACTTACAATTTTAAACTGAGTTAACAATTTGTAAGTTGGATTTTTTACAGTGTATCCATCTTCTGATGGCTACTTCCAGCAGAATAACGCGCCATGTCAAAAAGCGCAAATCATCTCAGACTGGTTTCTTGAACATGACAATGAGTTCACTGTACTCAAATGGCCTCTACAGTCACCAGACTCAATCCAATAGAGCACCTTTGGGATGTGATTGAACGGGAGATTCACATCATGGATGTGCAGCCGACAAATCTGCAGCAACTGTGTGATGCTATCATGTCAATATGGACCAAAATCTCTGAGGAATATTTCTAGTCGCTTGTTGAATATGCCATGAAGGATTAAGGTTGTTCTGAAGGCAAAAGGGTATTCAACCCGGTACTAGTAAGGTGTATCTAATAAATTGGCCAGTGAGCGTAGTTCATTCATTCAATATTTTTAGGGTAATGGGTTTAACTCATTTTTTAAAGTAAAGTAATCGTGTTAAAAGCAACACGTTTACTCTATATAAGTAAAGGCAAATAACTAATATAGAGTATGGATTACACTGTGGTTTTACACTGCAGTAAGAATAAACAGGCAACATTTGCATACCAGTGATGTAAGCAAAGTATAGTTTAGGGTTTTTAATCTCCAATGTTATACCTTACAATCTCTATGAGTGAACGTTAAAATAAAATCCCCTGGCCTTCTATATCCATCTACATCCTGGGAAATCAGTGTTCTCTTACTGAGAAGTGTGTAGTGGCACAAATCATTTACTTTTTTGTAATAATTCACAATAACAGCAAGATATCAGCAAAGCAATTACTGCAAACCTTGTTCATCAGGATTCAGTGTGGAGGTCAGTCCTCTTCTGCTCAATGTATTGATAAGGTAAATGTGTTCACATTGATTATCCTCATTGTACTGTAAAGAGAAGAGCAAGCAGTGCTGTAACATCAGCTTAATTCATCAGGAATCAGATTTAAGAGAGAAATGTTAATTCAAAATCAACTTACAAACGTGCTCCACTGAAGTCACATGGAAGGTTAGATTTGTCAGGCTATGTGTCACCACACACCAGCTATTGGTGAAGTGAAGAGACAATAATACAGCCAATTTCATGGATGGGGATGATCGGTAGACTATGATGGGTAAGAGCCGATGAAGGGAATTTGGCCAGGACACCGGGGTTACACCCCTACTCTTTACGAGAAGTGCCATGGGATTTTTAATGACCACAGAGAGTCAGGACCTCGGTTTAACGTCTCATCCGAAAGACGGCGCTCACTGACAGTATAGTGTCTCCTTGACTACACTGGGGCATTAGGACTCAGAGACCGCAGATTGAGCGCCCCCTGCTGGCCTCGCCTAGCAGCTATAAATATTATAAGCTACACCGTTTCAATGCCGAACAAAGTAACAGCAGCTGTTTCCATCCACAACAGGCCATTTAAGACAAAATTTGCACATTGCATTAAAAAAAATATTTTTACATTACACCTCATATAATTACACCTCAGAACATGCACGCAGACAAGACCAAAATAAAGAAATAAATCTGTTAATTAACAGTTTTGTTTTTGTATTGTGTGATTCACAAGAGTTTTTTGTTTATTTACGGTTGTGAATTGTCAGTTCAATTCTATGGTTTAACAAAGTAACTTTTATTGACATTTTAGTAGTTTGAAATAATACATAAGAAATAATATATAGGGAATTAAATCTGTAAAATAAGTGAAAAAGTCCTGACAGTTTATTACCAAGTTTTGTACTTCTTCTTCTTCTTCTTCTTCTTCTTCTTCTTCCGGCTGCGCTAGAGCCCTGGCCTCGTCCACCACTCCTCTCCAGCCTTCCCGATCCAAAGTCTGCTTTCTCCAAGCATGCACTCTTAGGGTACGTAGATCATCTTCTACGTCATCTAACCACCTGTTCCGTGGCCTACCAGGATGTCTGCTTCCTTCTTTGTTCCTACCAGGTTTTGTACCGCTATACACAACACCAACACAGACAATATGTCGCTTCAAACTAATAAAATATTAATAAAGGTCACTTTTTCAAACTTTTCAAGGTTATAAGTTGTTGGAAGAAAGATCAAGGTCCCATAATGCAATTCAAAAGCATAAATAAATGGGGAAAAATAAAATAAAATAAAAACATGAATCATAAAATACGGAAAACAGCTAACTTACGGATATTTTTTTCTACAGTACAGTAAATAAGAAGATATGCTCTTGTGATATGACGTTTATTTATTAGGGCTATATAACATTTTCATGATATTTAATAGGATATATGCGGAAGTACTTTTAATTTGTCAGTTACCTGGGTCAAGCGCTTCCGGTAAACTGTAGTCAGTTACAAAATCGGCGCATTCAAGGTCTGTTTTCTTTAAAACCTCCACTGTCTGACTGATATCCGATATAAAGTGGGTCTCAGAATGTACACGAAGCACTGCATTAAATTACATTTTTCCCCGCAATGTCTACAAAATATGAACATTTATTGTACCCCGGCATATTCAATGGAGCTTCTGCGCTAGCCTGCTAATCCTGACGGGCACGTGCGTGTAAATGGCTTTTCATCTCGTTTTACGCTTGAGCAACTAAATGAATGCCAAAGTCTATTTAACTGATTATATTTGAATTACATTACAGCATTGATGCTGTAAAAGGAACCGTATAAAATGGAAAAAAGTCACATTAACCGTTCACCGGAAGTTTATCAGTATGGGAAGAAACACTAGCTCCACATACAATATACCCTATTGGTGTTGACTGCAGTTGTCACTCTATCACCGTACAACTACAGTTGAAGTCAGAATTATTAGCCCCCCTGAATTATTAGCCCCCTTGTTTAGAGAAGATTTTTTTCAACACATTTCTAAACATAATAGTTTTAATAACTCATTTCTAATAACTGATTTCTTTTATCTTTGCCATGATGACAGTAAATAATATTTTACTAGATATTTTTCAAGACACTTCTATACAGCTTAAAGTGACATTTAAAGGCTTAACTAGGTTAATTAGGTTAACTAGGCAGGTTAGGGTAATTAGGCAAGTTGACGTTAAAGTTGTTGAAGTTAATTGTATAACGATTGTTTGTTCTGTAGACTATTGAAAAAAGATATAGCTTAAAGGGGCTAATAATTTTGACCTTAAAATGATTTTAAAAAAATTAAAAACTGCTTTTATTCTAGCCGTAATAAAAAAATAAGACTTTCTCCAAAAGAAAAAATATTATCAGACATACTGTGAAAATTTCCTTGCTCTGTTAAACATCATTTGGGAAATAATTAAAAAAGAAAAGAAAATTCAAAGGGGGGCTAATAATTCTGACTTCAACTGTACATGTAATACTGTAAGCTATCAAATAAAACAATATTGATGGATTAATTCTAGCACACAACCATAAAACTCACAGACGTCGATTCCCAGGGAAACAACTTTATACCTTTATTCATAGTTGTTTTATAGCAAAGCAAACATCAAAGGATGAAGGCAGAAATTCATCTGATATACAGTATGGCACCACTTAAAGGAGGAAATCAACTTCTTGAATACATTGTTTAATCATCAACAACCTAAAAAATCATATGCAAGAAAAACTAACCAACCAAATTAGAACCCAAACGAAAAGACGGAAAAACATATCGATTTTTTTTGTCATTGTTATCGTCGTTTAAAGAAAGAAATGCATCAATCATCATCTTAAGTAGCATTAATTCATTCAAAGCCACACGCTTACAATTGGCCTTTCAAATTTACCATCACCGGTTTAATTATTTACTACGTATCTCATGAAATAAGGCAGATTTTTAGAGATGCAGAGACAATCTGGTCAAAATATTGAGAACTACTCGTGAAACGACTAAGAGAGAGAGAGAGAGGGACTGTAAATAAAAGATTTGAAACAATGCTGGCATGCATCTAAACACATTTGAGGGAGGGAATTAATTCGTTAGCGCACTCGTCAAAAAACGGCCACGTCAGTCTGACACAACAGAGGCTTTTTCCTTTTTTTCCAACAGGCATTCAGAGCAGCTTTGAAGATGAAACATGATCAATGCTCATTTGAGAGATTAAAGGGCGGCTCTGTGAGCGTGACGTGTCGTTTCAAAGCAGAAGAGCGAACAGACGCCTCTTAAAAAAGCGTGCAGGAGGGAGGAATGTCACCACTCCATAGCAGATAGCAATCAAGCCACGTTTCTCCTCGTTTGACCCGACTTGGTTCTGAAGCTCACACGCAAAGCCAGAAAATCTTTAAAGTGACATCGTCGATATATACGCACACGCACTCACTCGAAAACGGACATTTACAGCCATTTTAGTGTTTTTTTTTTTTTTATTATTTTCACCTGAAAGAAAGACTAATTGGTGGAAACAGATCGCATTTGGTTTGAATCGTCGTGCATTACTAGTGGAAAATCCAGCCTTGGCTATGCACTGACAACAAATCAACGGTTAACTAATTATTTTAGGAAGCATTCTGACCGATCTGCCTAATTCAAATCCAGCACCAGGATGCCATATTTAAAAAAAAAACAATCAAATAAAAAATGAGAATAAGTATGGATCAAGCAGCATGTCAGTGAGGTATAGCGGCCTCCTCCAGCTCCACAATCCCTGCACTCTCTCTGATATGTTCAAATCTCTCATTTGTTCCTTTTTTTTCATATAGCTATATATTTTGATTCATTATCAGTATGAGGAAGTGGAAAGGAAATACAGGTTGAATAGAAGGAAAGATGGTGAATGAGGTGGGG